>PVIJ01006438.1:0-92086 GCA_004024925.1 Scalopus aquaticus | reverse complement strand
CACCTAAACAGACCAATCACAAGTAGTGAAATTGAAACAGTAATTAAAAACCTCCCCAAAAACAAAAGCCCAGGACCAGATGGTTTCACAAATGAATTCTACCAAACATTCAAAAACGAAGTAGTCCCTATATTACACAAACTCTTTCAAAAAATCGAGAAGGAAGGAGTACTACCAAACACATTCTATGAAGCAAATACTACTCTAATACCAAAACCAGACAAAGACAACACAAAAAAAGAAAATTACAGACCAATCTCCCTAATGAATACTGATGCAAAAATATTTAATAAAATCTTGGCCAATAGGTTCCAACAATGCATCCATAAAATAATACACCATGACCAAGTGGGATTTATCCCAGGGGCACAAGGATGGTTCAACATCCGAAAATCAATCACTGTAATCCAACACATCAACAAAAAGAAAAATAAAGACCATATGATCATACCAATAGATGCTGAGAAAGCATTTGACAAAGTACAACACCCATTTATGATAAAAGCCCTTGAAATCCTTGGGATAGAAGGAACATACCTCAACATAATAAAAGCCATATACGACAAACCCACGGCCAATATTATACTCAACGGTGAGAAGCTGAAGGCCTTTCCCCTAAGATCAGGCAGAAGGCAAGGATGTCCACTCTCACCATTACTTTTCAATATAATACTGTAAGTACTAGCCAGAGCAATTAGACAAGAGAAAGACATTCAAGGGATCCAAATAGGAAAGGAAGAAATTAAACTGTCTCTATTTGCAGACAATATGATAATATATATGATAATATGATAATATGACAATATGATAATATATATACAAAAAAATATGATAATATATATACAATATGAAAATATATATACAAAACCCTAAAAACTCCATAGGAAAACTACTCAAAATAATAGACCAGTTCAGTAAAGTAGCAGGATACAAAATCAACGCACAAAAGTCAGTAGCATTCCTCTATGCAAACACCCAATCTGAAGAAGAAGAAATTAAGAAATCCATCCCCTTCAAAATCGAAACCAAAAAAATCAAATATCTGGTAATAAATCTAACAAAAGACATAAAGGACTTATACAAAGAAAACTACAAAACTCTGTTGAAAGAAATAGAAGAAGACACAAGAATATGGAAAGGCATCCCTTGTTCATGGATTGGAAGGATTAACATTATCAAAATGGCAATCCTATCAAAAGAAATTTACTTTTTATATATTTAATGTATTACTCATAATTTTGATAGGAATTGTTATTAGTGTGTGTGAAAATGTAAATGTATGTCAGAAATGTACATTAAGCTGTTTTTAATCAATACTTTCAGGAATGTACAATGTGATATATTGTACTTATAATATATATATAATATATTAGAAAATAATATGATGATTCAATATAATCTATTTTCAATATAAAACAGTAGTCAATTTTCTGGAAACAAATTAGACCAAAAAATCTTTGATAATTAGAGATATGTAGGTACAGACCAAAGGGAAAGTTCCCAGTTCTTTTCATCTTTTGCCATTGATAGAAGCAAACACAATTATTCTTACTGCTGTGTTCCTTTTTATTTATTTCCTGCTATGTATCCAACATTACTTGATCTTCAGTAACATGAATCATAACCTGTAACCCACTCATCATGCACCATTGTCTTTGGGAATTTCCCCAGTCATGTGCACTTTATATATTATTGTTACTATCATTGCAGTTGATTTTTCTAAATTCTGAAGACCCTTAATGTTTACAGTTGAAGATCAACATTCTTGTTTGCTAAGTATTTGGGAATACTATAAATTAATCATTTCATAGTGATGCACAGTGATAATCATCACAGTAACTACAAAGTAATGATAAGGTAATACTTAACCGGATCTCTCTCTCTCTCGAATTGTCTAAGTTGGTTTCCATCACAGAATTTAGTTGAATTTGTCTCCAAATTATGAAAGTAAGTATTTGAGATATTGTCTAAAATGAAGTTTTGCTTTAAAAATCTGATGGCTAACATTAAAATAATTAGGGATTATGATTATATATGTATATCACCATCATAAATACAAAACTCATATTTTGTTTGCACACTTTGTGTTTTAAATTGTTCCTTATTTTCTTACAATTCTCAAAGTGTTTTGTCTGGACCCAAGATAAATTTTGACTATCAAAAATCTTAGGAAAATTTAAAGAAAAAATATTATGAAATGGATGCAGTATGAAGTTGTCCTGAGCAGAAATCACCTCTATAAATGTATTTTTATAAATGTTATAAGCTACTCTTTAAGTCAAGTCAGTTAAGTGCAAAATTAGGAGAGATCACAGAAGGAAGGTAATTTCTCCTCTTTAATTTTATGAAGTCTTTTGCTGTGTCTTACAGAACTGTAAAGAGCTAATTCAATAGGGTGAGTTTTATTTTTACCTGCAACAGTTTTGGGGGCTATGTCAAGGGAAAGTTAAAGGAGACTTTTAATGTCCAACAAATATGATAGTAAGATTGGAATACTCTGGTGCATAGAAAAAGAATCCAAGTCATTGGGTGAAAGTCCAAAAAGTGTGGTTTGGAATGATTGCTGTATTACATTACCATCAATTAAATGATAAAAAATCCCTAATGTCTTAATAATTCAATCACTTATTTTTTTAAATATCTTTACATATATGTATGTGTGTTAATATGTAATACATGTGTTAGTGTGTAATGGAATAATGGGATCGTGAATGTTTTGACACTGGTTACTGGATTTTGCCAAAGAAAAATAAACATCTCCTGCTTTTGTTTTAGTTTTATCTCAAGTTTAATTTGTATGCATGCTGTGTACCAGGCATCCCAAATCATGGAATTTGTGATTGACTTTATTTTAAAATCAAGCATTCTTGGGATAAATTTCAAAAAACTTCAATGATAAAATTAACACAAACATAATCAAGGCATTCATTTTAGATGTTTCATATAAAAATATTTCATAGTTATAAATTTTCTTATGAAATTGAATTAATGTGCATACATTTTAACATCTGCTTGGTATCCATAAGTTTGCAAACCTTCTCTACCTTCCATAAGTTTGCTACCTCTCACTCCATTGCCAGTACAAGTGTGCATTAAATTGTCCCAGAGCATAGAAGAAATTTCTGACTAAGGCTTCAGATACCAGAGCAAACCTCCAACTCTGAAAGTGTGGGTGTGATATCAGACTGTGTAGTATTGTCAAAAGACAGATAACTTAGTTCAGGGACATGAATCTTAATTCTGCCTCAACTATTTAAAAAAAATATTCTGTTAATAAAGGATGGTAGCTTGGGTATGTAATAGTTATCACAGTTACTCTTCTGAAATTCCTGCTTCCTTCTGTCCTCTCTCTCTCTCCGTCTTTCCACATGTCATGCGTAGAGGTTTAATCCTCTGTGTTCTTCATTTTTTAAATTATTAGCTATAGTAACATATATGAATAATAATGGGAGATACTGTATAGGTTTGTCTTGTGTAACAGTATGCAAGCCTCTGGGTTGTTTCCTGGACTGAATTATCTAAAGATGGAAGTTTTGCCCTTTTAGCCCCTCTTGGAAGCATATCTCCAAAATTCTGTCCCAGTCTTGAAACTAGCAATGCTTCGTTAGCTGTATGGCTTTATGGATACAGTAAGAATGGAGAGGGAACATATCCAAGCATTATTTATAGTCTTGATAGAACTTTATATTTTTTAAAGATTTATTTGTTTATGCATACAAGCTCGGGTACAGCCAGAGGCATGGGGCAGCAAGAGGGTCCACCAGAGAGAGAGTGGGGAGCAGAACAGGCAGATGGACAGAAATACGCTGCTGAGGGGAGCAGCAGGTGAGGCAGGAGAGGTCTGCCACGCCATGTGAGAATCTCCCCGGCGGCTGTTGAACTTGCATTGCCGCTGCCGACAGCTCCACAGCGCATTGCCTAACCGTTGTGCCACCAGGGAGGCCCCTTGATAGAACTTTATCTTCATGTATCAGTCAGTACCATGGACAGATTAATGTGGATTTTTTTTTCTACGTATAACAAGAACGTGTCTATTTTGTGCAAAATGTGATATAGATAACAATAATCTTTAAATTTCGTAAAATTACATCCCAAACCTCTCAAGTTTTCTACTGAATTTGAGCACAATTCAACAGAACTCCCCCTCTCATGTTCTTTGGAACTGAACCTTTGAGTCCCATCCTTAGACTCCTTTCTTTGATGACTTTCTACATGCATTTCATTTTTGTCTTGCTCTGACTCTTTTCTCTTTATATTTTTACCAGGGTTTTATATAAAAAGCATGCACATTTTTTTTGACAATACCTAAAGATACTATAGCATGAAGATATAGTGTGAAGATATATATAAACAAATAACAAGGATATAATCAGTCAGTCATGTCCATATACAGTAACAGATATAACTGATATTTTTTGAAAAGCAATAGCTTATAAATTTTAAAAGTTCTAACACCAAGTTGTTATAAAATACCTGGTTTGAGTTGCTGTCTTGAAAATCCATTTCTAATCCAACAAAACTAGAAAGCAGCTATGTATTCTATTCCATATTAGTCATGATCAATACCTCCATATTCCTACTATACTAAAATGCTGTTTTAATTGTATCTGTACTTACTTTATCAAGAACAAAATCAATCTTTTAAGAAATCATTGTTCTTTACAAAATAACCTCAGATGGATTTGGAAGAGTGAATGGCTCAAATATGCAGAAAGAATTGACTTTGCGTTTTTATACCAATGTTAGCACAGAAGTATGTAATGAAAAATCAATTAGAACATAAAATCTCATAATAGGCATTCAAGTGTTCTCTCATCAAATAACAGTACAAAAATCCAATCTGACGGCAGTCTGTATCTATATCACTATGCTCCAGTTATTTGTATTTTCTGTAAGGAGACACAGCAGCAGAGGTATATAATAACAATGAGGTAGGTAAGACTTTCTGATTGGTCACTGTGTCAGCTATCCAAGGGAGGACTGTCAGAAACAGATGTGACTGTGCATGTGGGAGGCAGGAAGAGGAGAAAAGAAAGGAAGTAAATAAGACTGTGACATCTCTCCCAGTAGCCATTACTGATAAAAACATTTTATTGTATCAACATTGGGTGAGTGTGAACAGTGAGGATGAGGAAGCCCATTATGGTTAATGGTTAGCCTAGTTGCTCTTCTACTGTAAATTGATCTTATGAAATTGTCTGAAGTAGAGGCTGATTATATAAGGAATGATAAAATGTTGCTACTATCAGTGGGGTGTAGATAGGAGTATGTGTACATTTATATAGATGTGTCTATTTATGTATTCATGTGCACTAAATATATGTTCATTAGATGCAAGGTCAATATAGGTTTAACTTAATGACTTATTGAAAACCTACTCTGAAGATAATAAAATGCATTTTTTTCAGTAGTTGCGCAGTGATTGTTGTGGTTATGCCTGTGATAAGCATTTTTAGTTGTGTTAGTAGAAGTGATAGTAGTAGCAATATCGACATATGTATAATTCTTCATTTTTAAAGTAGTTCATGTTTTCTTTATGTGATCCTACAGTAGAGCAGTGACTCCCACAAATTGGGAACTCAGTAAAAAAGTGATAAATTCATGAAGGATGGAATGAATATACAAATAGCACAATGAAATATAGGCAGTGCAATTCCATTTATATTTATTTTGCAAATATGAAAGTGATGTGAGACTAGGGTAAGGATTTTATGAAGGTTACTTGAAAAATGAGTATCAAGGTCAAAACTACTATTTAGGTATGTTCCTAGAGTACTTGTGTTTAGAGTTTCATCAGTTCTGAAAATTGCTGTTTATCATTCAGGTGTGTATAATTATGAGCTTCTTTAGTTCTTTCATAATCAGTACAAAGATTGGCCTTGAGCTTGGAAGAAGACACTGTGAAAACTAAATATTTTTCCTCCAAGTTTAGAATATCAAGAAGAAACAATAACAGCATAAGAAAACTAGCACCTTGCATTAGGGAAGAGGGATGAGAGACTGAGGACTGCATACCAAATATAAAATCTAACATTATCCATATAAAGCACAAGAAAAATAAAAAGCAAAAAAAAAATCTTAGTATAAATATGTTGAATTTGAATATCCAAAATTGGATCATGCACCCACTTTTTTGAAAAAGGGCCAAATGGTGTTTGTAGTTAAAATGTGTTTCCATTTGTCACACATGCTTCTATGGCAAAAAGAGTTTTGAAAATTTAGGTACAGCGGGTAGGTGACTAGAAGAGGTACTTGTTCTCAAGGCTATTTTGGACTCAGCTGTCCTCTGCCCAGAGCAACAGCATATTAATGGAAAAGCCATCTTTGCAGCCTTTTGTGTTTAAGAATCAGACTTGTCAAAATTCCAGTATAGCTCTTCCTTGTATGAAGACACTCTTACACTGATGTCTGTTCAAATGAATAAACACCCCAAAGGCTTATTGACAAATGGGAGACAATGGAGCTTCAGCCAAAGCATTAGAGTCCATTGGATTTGTGGAAACATTTTCTCCAAGCATCTGGTAATGTTCCAAGCTTCCATTATTCCTCTCCCTTTAAAACAACCACACAGTTTTTCCTTTTTAATTTTCATTGAATGTGTCATTTTCCTTTCTTTTGCCACAGAAACATTACTTTCTTCATAATTGTTTTTTAAAACTGCATTTCTTTCACACAATTTTCTGAAACTTTAATAGACATTGTACTTGTTTGTTAAAATAGGCATGTGTTAGAGTTGTAGTGGTAGAATATTTCTTCTTTTGATATACCCCTGCACTTCCGAAATCACATGTTTTCTATTTATTTGTGTATCAGTTAGCAGGGATTGGAAGGTATGTGCATGCTTTGACATTTCTTTGTCTACACATTAGTGGATATTTTCCTTTTAATGTTTTTTCCTCTTACAAGTGTCATATAACCACCTCATTTTATTTCTAGATTATTATTTGACCCCAAGCAAACTCAGATTGGTGAAATTCAAATTCATAAAAAGAAATGGACTTTGTTGACTTATACTACTTTTTTATCCTAAGTTTCTATAGATCTACTGTATATGTAAAAAGAGAGTAATTCATTAGTAAAACATCAGTTTACCAGTTGTGAAGAATTCTTAATGTTGATTCTGTGATACATTGTTGAATAATAAACTCTGGAATTTCCATATTGTAATCTGAAATGGTCCCCCTTAGCAGAGAATAGGCAGAAAATGAAAATTACAGACCACTTCAAATTGGTAGATGACAGTTTTATGAAGACAGAAACAAATCTTTTAGTTTTTTTCTTGGATCACTGAGAAAAAGAGCGTTCCTTCCACCAAACCTCAAATGTTTTTGAGAGGCTTTAACTGTGCTCAGTCACATGTGCAGCTCAGATAGTCTCAACAACACAAATACATTACAACACATTTTCTCATGGGTATGTCCTTGGAGTAGCTTCTGGGAAAAGGGAAAGCAAAAAAATGCACATTCTAATGGGAAGACGTGAGGAGTCTCTGATTGGCTATGTCGAGTTCATGGGTCAAACAGGGAACTATGTGCTCTTGATTTATTTCTCTAACATAACTAAGGTGATCTTCTCCAGTGGACTGAGTAAGCATGCTGTGTTTTTTGAAACAAAAGAATGGTGGCAGAATCATTGATATACAGTGATAGTGTTGTTAATACAGCTCTAAAAAATGTCAAATACTATATTACCCTGAAAAATTGTACCATTCTTAGTTTAAATGTCTTCTTTTCCTTAAAAAGCATTTCACACCTTGTGTTCAAATTTATATTGAATTTATATATGTGTTTGTATGCAAATATATGTATATATATACTGACCACATATGGAATACAAACATACTTTCAACATTATATTTATTTATATGCATATATATATATTCAAAAATAATGTTCTTGTTGGCAAGGAGAAAGAAGCTATTATCAGAAAGAAGTCAATTGGTTTTCAGAATAAAAGTACTTATGAAGTGGATTTTCATTGTATGAACTTAGCAATCTTTAAAGTAAAAAAAAAAAAACAAAGAATTAAATGAAATAAATAAATCAACTGAAATATTTTTATAGCTAGCAACCCTACTTTTTGGATTTGGTTTTCCCCAAACCAGTGGTAATATGTTCATGCAAGCAAGCAATAATTACCCATAAAGATATTTATTGCAATATTGTTTAAAATTTTAATAGCAGAAAATCGGATACTGTCTAACTGCCCATTGATATAAGACTGATTAAATCAATTCTGCTACTTCTGTGCAGAAATATAATAGAACAGTTACAAAGAGCAATAGCAAAAAATTACTTAATTTTTCATCATAATGTCATTACTTTTATAATAAAAACCAGTTTAAAAAGTAGAAAAATCATAAATAACAGCAGAATTAAAATTAAAATGCTCAGTTGAAGCAATACTGGAAATGTAGAAACTGGATGACTGAGTTGTTTTAGAATATATACATTGCATCACAAATTAATTCTATAGGAAACTATTGTTACTTAAGGCAAGTGAATTCAAAGCAAGATGTAACACTTTTAGCTTGGGTTGATATAAAGGACAAAGAATATTCTTATGAAAAATTAAAGGTTCTTTATTTTAATTATTACATTTTTTATTGAGAAAAATGCTAGCTATAAAGGAGTTGCCTAAGTACCTTAGTTTCTACAGATAGGTTCACATATTTGAAAACCTTTGCTGTGGCTGATGAGAAGAAAATTTATAATTTTACAAGTTACATACCAGATTTTCCCATTAACATTTTTCAGTTGTCTAAGTGTGTTTTATTTTCTTTAGTTTTCTAGCTACCTACATTTATCACAAGATAGACCAGATCTTGACACATACTATCAAAGGTGGAGTGGAAATATTTACAGTTATAAACTTTCAAAATTGAAATTAACTTTGGAGGTCATAGCCAATATATAAGGTTCATTGCCAATATATAGTACATGGAGTAGAAGAAGATTATGCTTTCTGGTAGAATATAAAATGAACACACAATGAGTCACATTGGAAATATACAGAGTTTTCTAGTTGAGAAAGATTAAAAGCTAACTGACAATATTTGATTATCAGTTCCTTGAGGGTATTAATGCATTCAATGGGAAAAGCTGCCAATACAAAAAAGAATACGTATGGCAGTTCAAACATAAGAAGGAGGTATGAGTTCAACCATTCATTTGCAAATATTCTAGAAAGTTGCTAGGTACTTTCCAAGCCATGAAGAAAATGAAAAGCTAAATTATACTGGTCAACATTGAGATAGTTACTGACTTTAAAAGGCCCCAATCTAGTGTCTTGGTGTGATGAACATGAATATAACCTTGAAAAATATTTATTAGCTCTCATTTTGAAGATAGTTCATATAATTCATTTTATATGTTTCACCATGTAAATTTATCCAGTAGGACTGCAACAACATCCTAAATCAGCTTAGAATTATGTAATATTGCATCGCATTGCATAATACCATCATGCGCACATCATCCAGAGTTGATTGCATCATTTTCTGATGCAATGCAATACTACTGCCAGGCGGCTGCTGAAGTAAGCTGATGTCAGCAGTGCACTAGATAAAGCCCTGTTGGAAAGGTTGAGCACTGAAAATATTTCAGACTTTGTCTGCATTGAGACCAGTTCCACAGGTGAGGGACTTCATATTCCAGAACCTCCAGCAAAATATTCTCTTGATTCATCTGATGAGGACAAGGGTGAACCCACCTGTTCTTCTCCTGTTCCATCAGCATGAAGTGATCCAGATTCACTGTGGTGCATCATCAACCCCACACAGACTAACACAGGAAGAACTAAATGACCTGGTTCTTGATTTGGACTTATCCAAGAACAAAGCATAATTGCTAGGATCAAGACTCCAACAATGGAATCTTCTAGAAGAAGATGTCACAATTACTTCTATTGAAAGCGCCACCAGCAGTTGGAGCCTTTCTCAAGAAAGGAAAGTGCTCTGGTATTCTGTTCTGATATTGAGGGCCTCATGAATGCCTTAGAAATCACTCATGACCCACAAGAATGGAGACTATTTCTAGACTCTTAGAAACTGAGTCTTAAGGCTGTGCTTTTGCACAATGGAAACCGTCTTCCATCTATTCCAGTAGTGCATGCTGTCCACATGAAAGAGACATACATTAACTTAAAGCAGCTACTGAATTCCATTGAGTATAACAAGCACAGCTGGCACGTCTGTGGTGGTTTGAAGCTAGTTGTCCTTTTAATGGGACTGCGGCAGGGTTATACAAAATGCATCTGTTTCTTATGTGAGTGGTATAACCGAGCAAGTGAAATACACTACTTGTGGAAGGAATGGGCTTGCAGACAAAATGTGGCAGTTGGAGTGATTATCCAGCACTCAGCTCTGGTCGAGGCTCACAAAATGCTGCTACCACCCCTTCCCATCAAACTAGGTTTGATGAAGAATTTTGTGAAAACCATGGACTGGGCCTCGCCAGCTTTCCGATACCTGCATGAAAAATTTCCTCAATTCAGTGAAGCAATGATTAAAGAGGGAGATTTTGTGGGTCCTCAGATTCGAGAGCTCTTCAGGGATGACCGGTTCAACAACTTGCCACAGGGTGATGTGAATCAAGCATGGAATGCTTTTTGCCTAGTGTCTACAAACTGTCTTGGGAATGTTAAGGCAGAAAACTACAAGGAATTACTAGAAGACATGCTGATACAGTATCAGAAACTTGGCTGCAGTATGTCTCTAAAGATCTACTTCCTTCATTCCTACCTGGATTTCTTCCCTGAAAACTGTGGTATGGTTAGTGATTAACAGGGTGAATGTTTTAATCAAGATATCACATCAATAGAACAAGATACCAGGGAAAATGGTGCACTACAATGCTGTCTGACTACTGCTGGACACTCCCCAGAGATTCTCCTGAACAACTGTACATGAGACAAATGAAGAAATCTAAGAAGTAGTCTAAGACTTGATTTTTCACAGGTATTAACCGTAGGTCTATTACTATTGGCATGCATTTCATGATGTAAACATCCATTTATTGCAGATTAAAAAAAAAAAAACTAGAGCCAAAATTAGAATTTGACTGTAATATTTGTGTTGAGCACATACAAATTGATAGGAAGTGACTAATTTTATTTCAGTAACATGACTTTTGTAAAAATTTGTTGACCAGTGTTATCTTTTCTTCCTAGATGCTCTGGTTTCTCTCTTCATTGCTCTTATATACTACAAATAAGAAATTAAGTGTCACAGGATTAATAAATTACCTTTCAATAATAATAATGAAACACACTAATATATTTGTACAATATGGTTTGTCTTTCAGACTATGTTTACTTTTTAAAATTTTCACTGCTTTTTTTTTTTTTAAAGATTTATTTATTTATACATACAAGCTGGGGTACAGACCAGAGGTGTGGGGCGGCGAGAGGGTTCACCAGAGACAGAGCGGGGAGCAGAACAGGCAGATCAGAAATACGGTGCTGAGGGGAGCAGCGGGCGAGGCAGGAGAGGTCTGTCGCACCATGTGGGATTCTCCCCGGCCAGGCGTCGAACTTGCATCGCCATCGCTTCTGCCGACAGCCCCACAGCGCAGCGCCCAACCGCTGTGCCACCAGGGAGGCCCTGCTTTTTTCTTTGAAAGGAAATATCACATTCATGAGAAATGTGCTTCTCTTGGATTTTTATCTAGCTTTTTAGATTTTATTTATTGTGTGATCGCAGGAATTAAATATTGTTGTCTGTCTGGGAATTACAGCAGTTGAATGAAAATATAAAATAAGTGAGTGTGCATAAGCAAAATGCAAAGGTACGTTTAAAAATCCAGGCTGTGAAAATTCTCTTTGAACTTAATTCTAACATATTCCATTATCATTATTGAAAATTGAATGCATGGCTTGGCAAGGAACATATCTGTACTATAATTGGAACCAATGGAATTCTAATTTGGCAAATAAGCTTTCTTGTTGAGTAATGGATCTTTCAGAATATATTGCTATTGGAACCTATAATGTGTACTTAAGTTTAGCTTTCCAGGAGAGGTAGTGTGCTTTCTATTTTAGATCATGAGCAATTACTTTCTCTTCCAGGATAAAAATCTATTAAAAACTATCACAAAAGATTTCAAAGATTTTTATTTGATTTAATATTGATAAAAATAATTTCAAGAGTTATTTTCAGTACTTAAAATTTTCTCCTCTTTAATATAACAATTCAACCTCAGACTGCAATTTTCTGTCTTACATATATTCTGTTACTTTTGGAAACATTTTTTCTGCCTTATGTTTAGGATCATTGTATACATTCATGTATGTACTCTTTGGTCCTGCTTGCTTTGAAGCTGGCTATGGAAATGGCAACTATTGCAGAGGAACATTTTAATATGAAGGATGTCTTGGAAATGCCATATTTCCATGTTAAATTTTCCAAATCATGGGAGTAAGGCCCACCTAACTAGCAATAAATATTCAAGCAGATATTCACCACACCAGCATTCCAATGTCACTTTCTAATACCGAATTAAAGAGATACAATTGAAAGTCTTGATACAAAACCAAATGTTAGTTACTTTCTTCCATATGAATTGATTTTATTGATTAACTGATTTTTGATTCATTAATTTTTAGACCTGAATTTGGTTTTGACTATGTATCAGCAACTTGCATATTTTTAGAGGAAACTCTTCATGGATGTTGCAATTCACAATTACCTAAGCTCAATCTGGAAACTCACTTTCCATAATAGAACAATTGTTTCCTTGAAAAAAAAATTCAGTCTAGTTTGTTGACCTGAATCCTGATTTTTTTCTTAGATTTACAAGGCTCAGTCAAATTGCAGTCCAGATATTCTCAACATCACAAATACATTACAACACAGAGGAAAGATCATAGCCTGTGTCTGTGTCTCACACACAGGGTTTGCAAAGAAATATGCAAGACTGAAAACAAAATTGTCCATCTTTTTTATACTTATTTTTATTTACATTACTCAAATGTTTAAGACAGATATGTTACAGATAATACCACAAATTAAAAAAAAATAATAATGGAAGTGATTGATTGTCTCGTACAGACTCACTTAAGCTATGTCCTAGATATTATGGGTTTTCAAATTAATTATACTTATTGGTAGGAGATCATGAGTCAAAAAAGTTTGTGAAGCACCAGTCTAAGTGGGCATTATTATTGCATTATATGTTAATGGAGGATAGAAAATGTTATAGGACTAAATAATAGATGTAAAATTTGTGAATTCAGTGACATCTGGTGAAATTGAAGAGGTTAAAAGCACTTTATGAAGAAAGAAACAATCTAAAACAAGTTTAACACCATAATATTTAATGCTCTTTCCATGGCAGAAGCAAAGTAAATGGGAAACACACTTGGAATTTGACTAAACTGAGAATTCTAAGAGACTGAGCTACATATACCTCTCTCCTAGATACCTGGAATGTGACCACTTCCTATATTAACAGTATTATTTCCCTAAGTGAACAGAAATTTATGGAATCTGGAAGTAATTTTTGAGTAAGAAAATGTGACATTGGGGGAAAATAATCTTAGTTTATCTAAAAGTTAAATTGAATGTGTACAATTTCAATCATCTCTATAAGGAATTCATATATTGTTTCTCCTTTGTGGTCCAAGTACAGTGGAAATAATCAAATCATCACACAGTTGTGTTGGAATCACTGTGTATAAGAAAACTTAAGCTGAGAACCTGCAAGTTATTCTGTTGGTCAGTTTGGGGGGTTAGTGTGGGGTCAGAACATTGGAACACACAGCTAATCGCTTTCCTACTCAGTGGGTCAATCTCGAAGGGTAGTAACAATATACATACTTACATGCCCAAAGATTTCCTAATCTGTTTATTAGTTTTGGTAATTTAAATATCATGATACCAAGTGAAATCACTTGCTCCTGTTGGATGTACTTATAAAAACGTCAGAATAAAGTAAAAGAAAGGGCCTCCCAGGTGGCCTAGGTGTTAAGTCTCAGGGCTGTCAATGCTATGGCCTGAGTTTGATCCTGGCCAGGGAGCTAACTCACATGGCTCAGCAGCCCTCCCCTGTCCCACGTACAGCTCCCCTTAGCAGTATATTTTAGTAAATGCGCCTGTTCTGCTTCCCACTGTCTCTGGTGACTCCTCTCACCCCCACACCTCTGGCCTACCCCAGTTCTTCTATGCATAAATAAATAAACAAATTAACTAACTAACAAACAAATAAATCTTTTTTAAAAAGAAAAAAAGCTTAAATAATGTCTAGCCAAATTTGAGTGTTAGTATTGATGTTAGAATGTGTGTGTGTGTGTGTGTAAATAATCCCTCTGCCATATGATATCAAAGGTAGTTTTCAAATGATTCAATAGTTCAAAAACTATGTGCATTTTTCTTGATCATTTGCATAGTTACATACATCTAGATGAGAGCTACATAAGAATTCGGGTTTTCTTTTTCATTTTGCCTGACAGGATGCTCAGTGCTAAACTTGGATACATATACTATGACTCTTCCTGCCAAGATAGAGTTAGGCTGTACTTTTCATCACAATTTTATGTTTTTTTTTTTTTTTTTTGTTGTTGTTGTTTGCTCCTGTCTTTGGATCTTATACTACATTTATTATAAAGTGTCTTATATCTTTCTTGAAAGCAGTTAGATTAAGAATAAAGCAACTTAAAGTAAAATCAAGGATGTAAGATGATAGAGCAGTATACTCAGTCAATAAGCTTTATTGATCTTCCCCCACATGAAAGGCACTGTAAGAAATCAAGCATATCATCATGAGTAGGAAATTACCTCTGCGCATGAAGAAATATAGTTGTGTTCATAAAACTAAATTCAATTTTATACTCTAGGAGAACAAATTACCACAAATTTTTGACTTAAATTAATACATATTTCTTATCTCCCAGTTCTGTATGTTAAAAGTGTATGTTGAATGGACTAGTTCCTTTGCTAGGCATTTGCCAATCTGGTAATCTCATACTGAAATTGTTGGAGAGATTTTTTTAAAGTTCATTCAAATTGTTGGCAGAATGAAGTTCCCTGGGAATTTTGACCCCAGGGTCTGTAGTTTAAATTTTATCTTCATTCATATCATAATTTCCATCAATTTAGTTATATCTTCAAAATCCACAAATACTTTAATTACATCATTATCCCCTGGTTGTCAGGAGGAGTCTTCTTTTATCTCCTTAATGATATCTGCATTCCAATTCCATAGCCCTCTTCTCTTGCCCCTTCACACTTCATGTCTGTTTGATTTCTCCTTCAGCTATCTATCTTCTGGTCAACCAGAGAACTTTGTCTGTTTGATAGTTCATGTGCTTTAGATTGGGCCCATCCAGGTAAGTGCAATACAGGATGATCTTCATTATCATAAGGTCAACAATTTTAATTACACCCACAAAACCCCTTATTCCATGTAAAATAGCATATTTACAGTCCTCAGGTATTAGGACAAGGACACACTGAGGAGCCATCCTATCTAATGTACTCTTGGGGGAAAAAAAGAATAATTTAGAAAAAAAATGTTCTTTAATTAAAGTATGTGAACATTGTGCAATCAACTAGGGATAATTATAATTGGTCAATATAGAAGTGCAGGAGTACACTCAAAAAACAAAAGCAAATGACCAAAATAGATCAAAATATTATGTATTAACATTTAGATAAGGTAAAACTAATCTATAACTCCTGACAATAAGGTTTGACAAGAGCATGTTCTTGTTTTGCAGTGAGGCTTAGGAAAAAAAAAAATCCTAATCAAACTGGTAAAGCTGAGACTAGTTCATTGCCTTATCAAATATACATGTCTTTTCAGATGTCTTATTAGAAATAGCAACTATTTTTTCTTACTGATAAATTTTGTAGATTTCCTTTGTAAATCCTCTTTGTGATTAAGTAAGTCACTGAAATTTTTGAAGAGTTTGGAAGTCACCTTTAGTTTGGGTGAAATTGAGCTTGTATGGTATGCTCAGATATAACTTTATAAGTGATGGTTCAATTGATGTCTTCAATTATCCAAACTTGCTTGATTCATATTGTTTTTAGGGAAGAAAAATTGATGGACTAAAATATAAGCATACATATTTTACTAAATATGTGGTGCTTAGAAGATAAAAATAACCTAGAAACCTATGTGAGGGTACGCTATAGACCTACCACTAAGGTGATAAATTCATATACTATCTTCTAAAACATTCTTTCATCATTTAAGACTTATAACAATGTATTTGTAATAACTTTCAACAACTTAAAGTATTCCTTTGTTTCTAGCATATTAAGTAATAATACATACATTAACTAAAATTCATGTTCTAGAATGTCTTGTTTCTTTTCATTGGCATTTTATTTATTCTTGATAAAGATAGATAACAAATTATTCAATAAACTCATGTGGTGTTACAAAACCTATATTCCATTACTACTTGTTTATGTAAGATAAGTAAATACAAATGCAATTTGTTATTTACAGGACACATATTAAAGACATTTGATATAGTGAAATAGCCCTGGGTAAATTAGGAGACAGTAATTAAAGCTTTCTCATTTCTGATACATTCTAACGCAATATTTTGCCTTTTTAAAAACCTGAGCATAACCTCGCTATAAAAGAGATATTTGGAGTAAATAATCTCTAATTCTTTTTATCCCAAAATATTTAGAATTTTGTAGATTGAGAAATGTGCAGGGAAGTGTATGCACAGAATAAAAACAATTGACATCTAAAACATTTTTAAAGGTTCAGTTATTTCTCAGTAAAAAATGCAAATGTTTTCAAGAAAACAATGCTTTTCAGTTGACTTAATTTATAGTTATTTTCCAAAGTGGGGAACATACCACATAAAGAGATTATTTTTAATGGCTGTTACACTTTAGCTTGTAACTACCCAATAATTTGACTTTTTCTCCCTATTTTTCTGCCTCTTTCAAATTAGATACTTTATCTTAATGGGGTTTTTTCCTTCCTGTGTTTTCAATAGATGAACATCTCTTTGTATTTATAACCACTAAACATTATCAAATTCATTTTAAGGTTTAGCCTGCCTGATATTTTTCTAATTCTTTCTAGGTAAACATGAAAACAGGGGGAAAAATGTAGTTTGGACAATGTTTATTGAAATACTCAGTCTAAAATTAAGGTGTGGACAATTGCCAATCTAGGTACTGAATTTTCGTCAAACATTTCACAGAATTTGTAGCAATGTTGAGAGAGTGTCATAGATTTCTGGAAAGATTTTTGGATACTCAATATCGTTAAAGAATATGCCAAAAGTAATGAAAAAATCAGTGAGTATCCCTCACTTTTTTACATTGTGGGTTTACAGAATGCAAATCATTGAGCAACCACAGTAAGAATTGCAGAAAAAAAAATTACCACAATATTGATTCCAAGCTATTATTAAGAATGTAGAATATTCTGAGTGTATTAGTACTAATATCTGTCTAACTTGATATCTAACATCGGTGTTTCGGAAAAACTCATAAGCATTCACCCTGAAGACTTCTGTGGTTGTTCTTGCTGGCAAAAGTGACTAGTCATATCTCAAAACATTCTTTTTTTTTTCCCTCTCATCCATTTTTTTTAAATTGTTATTTATAGTTTTTACATTGTGTATTCCCCTTGGGTAACCCATGACCCATCACCATCGTCCCTTGTGCCCTTTTCTTCCCCATTTTGAGCCCTTATCCTCCCCCTCTTTTGCTGGGTGTCTCTCTCGTTTGGTTCCGCTATATTCCTGTTATAAGTGAAACCATTTCATATTTTTGTCTTTCTTTCTGGCTTATTTTGCTATCAGGTAATTTTTCTAAACTTTTGAAAATGAATGCACACTTCAACATGTCAGCTTTGGAGAAATCAAATTTGTAAAGTTATTGCCCACCATGTGATGAAATGTTTCTTTTCATTTAATGTTTAGATTTAATAAACACTCAAGGAATATACTCAATTTAAAATGGAGCAAGTGTGAATAATTTTTTTTGTAACATAATTGAATTTTCTTCAAATTTCCCTTCCATCATTTAGCATTTCCCCCCTTCTGTCTGAGGAATTTGAAATGTGTGAAATTTTAGATCCTTCTGAAAAAATTTGCTCATTATTTATATTTTGAAATATTTACCATTTTCAGAATGTTTTATTTAAATTATCATGGAAAAGGTTCTACATGTTAGTCCGGGTAAAGTGACATCATATTTTACAAAATAAAGAAATACTAAGTGTTCCAGGTTTTTTAAAATTTTGCCTGTATCTCTTTCAGGAGATTTCCCAAAGTTTTGTTCAGCTTTCTGGTTCTGAAACTGCATTTTGATATGGAAGCAGTAAACACAAATATTTCATTAATGGACTCATATCAGTCACTCTCTGCATTGTTCTAGATATCTTACTTTAATTATCACATTTAAGATGAGATCAGTAATACAATAATTCCCCCTTATCTGAGGCTTCTCTTTCTGTGGTTTCAGTTACTGGCAGTCAACCACTGTGCAAAAATAACACAACACAAAAATATTTTTTTGGGAGTGGGGAGGGAGATACCACTTCCACATAGCTTTTATTATAGTATATTGTTGTCATTTTTATATTTTATTAATAGCTATTGTTCATATCATTCTGTGCCTAGTTTATAAATTAAACTTTATCATAGGTATATATATAGATATATATGGGGAGAAACACTTAACATGTGGTTTCTTACTATCTGATGTTTCAGTCCATCCTATTGGGGATTTTGGAGTTTCCCCCATGAATAAGGTTGAGGGGAAGAATACTGTATCTCATTCACAGGTGTCTTAGTTCAGGATGAAAAATACAATGAACTAGGTATTTTTTCACAGTTCTGGTAGTTAGAAGTCTAATATCATGGTGCCCATATGATTGAGTTTCTGATAAAGGTCATTTTTCTGGCTTCTAGATGGCTGTCATCTTGCTGTGTCCTCACAAGGGAGGGAGGTGGTCTCTTATTTTCATTTTTTTTTTAATTTTCTTGTAAATAATCTTATTCATGGGGGCTCATGACCTAATCACCTCCTAAAGATTCTACCTTCAAATACCAACATGTATTCAACATGAGAGTTTTGTACACACAGCATTCAAGCCACTATAGTGTAATTCTTAACCTTATTGGCATTTGATGACTTATGTGTTTAATCTGTGAAAAATCATTAATTCACTGAAGAAATACTAATCAAGAATATCAATATGCAGAAACATCTGGAATATAAGTGTGGGTAATGTTGACCACTATCGTGTAGTTACTTACTCTTCATGTAACAGTTGATGTGACATACATTTGTGTACTCATTTTATGTTTCAGTTCTGTAACATTGAATGGGAGAGATTATGTAATTTAGGTATTGAGAACTCCACAGCAAAACAGAAAAGTCCTGCATTTGTAGTACTTAAATCTATAGGGAAAGAGTCAAAATGGTGAAAAAATAGATTAATATATAATGTGAGAAGGTTAAAAGGGATAAAATGAATATTTTTAAGAATTTCACTATATTTCTTTAGGCTTTGTTAGATAATAGCCAACTCTAAACTTCCCATTCTTTAGTTACATGTTATATGTCATTTGCGTACCATTATGGGTGAATTTCAGCTCTGAACTTAGTCTTTTTTCACTGTGGTGTCCAAGTTACTCATATCATGTAGCTCATTTTGGAGATTTTGGTTTTTATTCCAAGAGAGATCGGTAGATATTAGAAGGTTTTGAGCAGAAGAGTGATATAATCTTTGTATATATATATATTTTAAGATTCATTTATTTATGCATACAAGCTGGGGTACAGACCAGAGGCGTGGGGTGGTGAGAGGGTTCACCAGAGACAGAGCGGGGAGCAGAACAGGCAGATCCACAGAAACACACTGCTGAGGGGAGCAGCGGGCAAGGCAGGAGAGGTCTCCCGCACCATGTGGGAATTTCTCCAGCCAGGCGTCAAACTCACATCTCCGCTACCGACAGCTCCACAGCTCAGCGCCTAACCGCGGCACCACCAGTGAGGTCAATCTTTGTATATTTTTTAAAGAATCACACTGCTTGCTGTGTAGTTAGGGTAATGTTAAAAAAAACAAAACTGAAAGTGAACAGTATACTGTTTATGAAAATAAAGTAGTTTCCACTGGGATACATTGTAAGTTGGGAGAGATAAGCAATCTAATTTTGGAGATCTTTAAGGCAGAGCAGAAAAATGTGCTAACAAACGTATATAAAGGTGAGATAAAAATACTTTCAAGATGGCAACTAAGTATTTTTCAATTGAGTAATTGGAAAGATATTGCCTTTTACTAAGATAGTTTTTAATATTAGTTTTACAAAGCCATAATGCTTTGTAAATGCTTTAATTTTTTCCTGGGTTATGATTAATACCTTAGAATATTTGATAATTTAAGGACTAAAATTACTAAAAGTAATGGGAAGTTTACTCAAGAGTTACATTTATATGGGAATTCAGGACAAGATCCAGTACATTCAGCAAAATACATATTTCATCATTTGGATGATCAAAATATATTTGTTGAACATATTGTCTTCATCCACAGTTCCTAACTCAGACTCCCAAAACCTTGAGAGTGCTGAAAGGTAACTTTTGGTATGTGAATTTGTTGCGTTTCTGAAACTATCTGACAAGGGGGCTTTTCCAGGGAAACAATGTGAGTATAGAGCAGGACTTTCGGTCTCACACCTCATTTCCCAGGAGGGGATAGATGCTAGATGTTGAGCTCAGTGATCAGTAACTGATGAGTTAATCAATCATGCCTGTACAGTGAAGTCTCCATAACAACCTAAGAGGAAAGAGTGTCAGAGAACTTCTGGTTAGTGAGTATGTGGGGTGCTGGGAAAGCAGTGCACCTGGAGAGGGCATGGAGGCTCTGCACTGTTTCTGCCCTCTCACCGAACGTTTCTGTTCATTTGACTGTTGATTCCTATACCCTCTGTAATAAATTGGCAATCTAGTGGGCAGATAGATGGGTTTCTTGAGTTCTGTGAGCATTCCTAGCAAATTAACGGAAACTGAAGAGGCACTTATGGAAACCTCTTGTTTATAACCATGACAGAAGCACAGGTAAACATTTGGGCTTGTGACTGGTAACTGAAATCTGAGGAGGAGAGCTTGGGAACCCGCAGTCGGTGGCTGGTTGACCAGAAGTGCATGAGGCAGCCTAGGCTAGTAACACGCAGCTGAATGCAGGACAGTTTGGGGAGACTGAGCCCTTAACCTGGGGAACCTGTTGCTATCTCCAGGTACACAGTATCAGAATAGAGTTTAATTCTCAGATAACTTCTTGTTATTTGAGAATTGCTTACTGGTATGGGGAAATGTTTACATAGTCACACTGAAATTCAATCCAGGAATCTTAGACACCTATTAAAGAAATGCTAGAAAAAACAACCATCAGTGTCACTCAGCTATCCCCACATGCTCCTTGCAGAATTGTGGTTGGATAATTCCAAAGCGATTGACTTAATGGTTCATGCAGTTCTTTCCATGTGTCTTAGTTTTCTGTGGCTGCTGCTTGAACAAATTACCACCAACCTGGTACTTAAACTAGAATAAAGTAATTATTTTGAAGTTCTGGAAGCTAGAAGCCTGAAATCAGTCTCACTGGGTGAAATGAACAGACTTTCAGTACCACCCTCCTTTCTGAGACTCTAGAAAAGCTGTTCCCTTACTTTTTCCAGATTCCAGTTTCATTAGCTCATGGTTCCTTCGTCCATCTTCAGAACCAATAGGGTAAGATCTTTAAATTGCTGTCTGCTTCCACCTCATC
Source organism: Scalopus aquaticus (assembly GCA_004024925.1). NCBI lineage: Eukaryota > Metazoa > Chordata > Mammalia > Eulipotyphla > Talpidae > Scalopus > Scalopus aquaticus. The sequence continues at coordinate 70,337 of PVIJ01006438.1, read as the reverse complement.
CCATTCTCCTCTGCTTCTCTCTTTACAAGAACACTCATGATTACATCTAGAGTCCACTGAGATCAACCAGGATCATCTCCCTCATCACAGTATCCTAAATGTAAGCAGGTACAAATATTCTTTTGTCAAATAAACTAACATTCAAAGATTGTAGGATTAGGACATTTACATGTTTTGGAGACATCATTTAGCCTGCAACACAACCTTTCTCCTATCCCTTCCTCAGCCTGGTGTCTGGCACCTCAGCTGCCAATCCTGTGGCCACAGGATGGTGAATCTCCTAGGAAGCACAGGTAAACACTAGCGTTCCTTAGAAGAAAAGGTCCCATCTGTGTGTCTGTATTTATTAGCAATGAAACTCTTCCCAGAAGCTCCCCCAAGAACTTTTCTTCATATCCCAGGAGGAATCTCACTTGTTTATTTTCAAACAAATCATCAACTAGGGGCCATGAACAGTTGCATTTATTAGAAAAATAGAAGATCAGACTGTGAGGTGCCATCAGTATTAGGTAAACAACCAATACTCTCTACATTTCATTAGCAGTAGCTTAGCATTTCCATACCAAGAAAATTTATTTCATATACAAAAATATATTAGGTGTGGGCTTTATGTGTGTGTATGTGATTTTGTGTGTGTGTGTGTGATTTCATTGTTGAGGTAATTTATCATTTAATTATGACACTAGCTAACACTAAATCCTTCCTATTAACATTTACCATTCGTAATCTTGGTCTTTATTCATCATATTTCATCATTTGAGGGGTGCAACCTTTTTTTAACTCTAAACAATACATGTCAGACCCCATGGATACATTTTAAAACATTTTTTAATAGCCCATCTCCCCATGATCTTCTTGTTTGAAACTAAAAATAGAATGCTAGGAAGATTATCTAACATAGGAGTCAACAATAACTCCTTGTTTTCTTAATCCATGTACATGTTATATTGCATATTAGTGGAATCTGTCATGTTAAACATATAGACTAAAGCAAAATGAAGCTTTTCAAAATTAAACTGCTCTGTCATACAACTACAGCTTTCTCATGTAGTACTGCAATCCTCAAAACAAATGTCTGACATTCTCTTTCTTTAGTTGGAACCTGATTTATGGGTTTATGACTGCATCAATGCCTCCTTTAGATCACTGCAGTTTGAAAAAGAATAAAGCAACCAGCTTAAGATTGTCTTTGTTAACAGTTCTGGAAAAGTAATAACCAGCCTGTCATACAAAGGGAATGAGATAGAAGAGGCACATGGGGAGGGGGGAGGGGAAGAAAAATCTTGATTTCTATTGAGTAAGTTAATAGTGTTTTGGATTCTTTATGATGTGCGATTTACTGGTACAAGCAACTAGCAATCAGTGTTCACTGTTGTCCTTCTACCTCACCTTTGGAAAGGCTCCTAGATTTGATATGAATATTACAAGGTCAGTAATGTAACATGGCCATCCTATCACAATGAAAGATTTGGCAAATAGCTTTTTTCCCCTACAATTTTAATAAGAGACAAGGTTTTTGATAAATTCAAATTGATTAGAATGCCTGCTTTCACATTTTTCTGATGCTAATCAGCACTTGAACATCTAGCTATAACCTTATTTACTCTGTCCCTTCCTTAACACCCACTCTTGGCGTCGTTTCTCTAAATACTTCTTACATTGCATGTACTCTCTTCTTACGCATTGTGCTATACTCATTGTTAAAATATTTCTTATGTATATCTTATTTCCTTGACTATTTATTAAACCTCATATGTATATATAGAATCGCTTTCATACAACAGTTACTTTAAAATAGTTATTGAATGGTTCCAAATTACATTGCAAGCTTTCCTGTTCTGTTCCATTTTTACAGTATCCTAATTAATTCTGTAATGAATAAAGAACAACTTCTACTTTATAAATTAATTTGTTTCTTCTTATTGTAGGCCAGGTAAGGTCTTAATGCTAATGGGAAAAAAACACACAAAAAACAACTTTGCCAGGTTATTTCCACTCATTCTTCAGAGTTCAGCCAAGTAAATTTCTGATTATTGTGCATGTAAATGTGTTGAAGATGTTGTTTGCTTAAGTACCATGTCTGGTGATGGTCACGTTAAGGTGAGCACAGCTCTTCCTCCATGCTCAGTGGATCTGCACTGTGGTCCACACCCAGTGGGTTCATACTGAATAGAAACAGAGGTTATGGTTCTATAAAAGCTGACTTACTGCCTTTGAAAATAGAGGGGCATGTCATATAGAGGTCATTAATAAATATATAAAACAAATAATATATGATTATAAATAAGAAATATGGTCCTTAAGAGCTACACAAACCTTGCGTGAATCTACCTCTATTCTGTTTTACCCTTTCTTCTATGGACTCTGTTAAAAGTGAAACTGAGGCATATTATACAGTTAGTTTATTTGAACAAAAATTGACTCCAATCTGGTCTTGCCAACTGGAGTGGGGAGGAACACTCCACCTAAAGCAGCTTGGAGAAAGACGTTTGTAGGGGAAAGTTAGAAGCAAAATAAGGAAATTATTGATTCGCTGTTTTTTAAAGCCAGCTTGGCTTTTGTGATTAGTTGTCCTATGGTTTTGTAACCTTCAGGAATGTAAAGACTTGGATTTAGTTTCGCATACATAGACCACCATAGCATTAGAGCCACTTCAGTCTAATAGCCTCCCTTTAAAATTAATTTAACAGCTCCTAAATTAATCCTTTTCCGGCAGTATTTTCAAATTTGAATCAAATATGAGATTTGAATCCAAATTCAAATTTGTTTTTTTAGCAGCTACAAGAGACCAACAAGTCAAAAAAATGTATGTATTTTCAATGAAATGGCAATTGGGAGCCTCCCTAGTGTTGTAAGGGGTTAAGTTTGAGCACTATGAAGCTACCTGCAGCCACTGCAACATGAGTTCAATCCCCTGCCAGGGAGCTGACCCACATGGTGCAGCAGACCACTCCTGCCTGGCTTGCTGCTACCCTCAACAGTGTATTTCGATAGATCTGCCTGTTCTGCTCCCGACTCTGTCTCTGGTGAATCCTCTCAACCCCCTCACCTCTAACCTACACCCCAGTTCTTGTATGCATAAATTAAAAAAAAAAGCTTTTTTTGAAAAGAAAACCCTCAAGAAGGAAAATATATATATATATATATATATATATATATATATATATATATATATATATATATATATTTAAATTCCTAATTTTAATCTGCACTTTGCCATGTCTATATTCTGGAAATTATGAAGTAAAATGAGGCAGTGATGAAGCTTTCATGCCAGAGACATTTTTAAATACCAAAAGCCTGTCATTGCAGAAATTCATTTTTGTCCTAATTCTTTAATTAGCTAGGTAGGCTAAGAACTATTTCTCTCAAGCAAAATAAATAAATAAATAAATAAATAAAGATATTCTGATATCATTCCTCATTTCCAGAGGATCTTGTATTTGTTTGCATCACATTTATCACATTTTATTATTATTATTATTTTTTAAGATTTATTCATTTTTGCATACAAGCTGGGGTGTAGGCCAGAGGTGTGGGGCGGTGAGAAGGTTCACCAGCAGTGTATTTCGATAGATCTGGCTGGGGAGCAAAACAGTCAGATCAACCGAAATACACTGCTGAGGGGAGCAGTGGGCAAGGCAGAAGATGTCTGCTGCGCCATGTGGGAATCACCCCAGCCAGGCATTGAACTTGGGCTACAGCCTCCTACAGCTCCACAGCACTGTGCTTAACCTGTTGCACCACTAGGGAGGCCCCACATTTTATTTGTAATGCATTTTTGTAAATGTAGATTGTGTTATTTCATCCTACTCTTTAACGGAAAGTAGTTCTAGTTTGTGGGCCTGAAAACAAAAGCTAAATCATTTTGCTTCTGGGACCAGTGAGTTAATAAGTGCAATCATGTTTTAAATTCTGTGATAAATTGAAGGAATGCAAATGAGAATTGTTAATTGTATAAGTATTCTTAAAACTAATAACCCAGCAACTAATTGAGGTATTAGGTAAAACAAAGTATACTTTCTTACTTTCTTTCAACAAAATCTTAGAAACGGGATAATACAAACTCCAGTTTTGGTTTTCTTAAATGGTTATGGAAGTTTTAAGTCAATTTAAGCATTATTTTTGTAATCTTAAAAAGGAGACCTTTTCTAATTACTTTCTTAGTTAATTTTGCACATTATTATATGAATTGCTTGAACTTCTGTTTCTTGTAATTCAATAGCATACTGAGAATCCCCATGAGATTATCATTATTTTTACAAGTTATTTATTTCTTTTTAATTGAGGTGATATTTGGTTACCTCCACCAGATATGTTGTCATTGTAGTGCTCCCACCACTAACACACTTAGTCCACCACCATGGTCCACTGTGCTTCCTTCCCTCTTTGTTCTTACCCCCTTTCACCCCTTTCATGCTTCAATTCTGTAGTCAGCTATCAAGGGTTAGTTCATAAGCTTGTCTAACTCTTAGTGTACTTTACTTTCCACATGTTAGTGACACTATCCGGTATTTATCTTCCAGCTCCATCCATATTGCTGGAAATGGCTTGAGTTTATCTTTTTAAATCAGAGTCATATTCTATTGTGTATGTATTCCACATTTCCCTGATTTACTCACCTGTTTGGGGGCACTTAGGTTGTTTCCACAATTTGTCTATAGCAAATAGCACTGCAGTAAACTTGAAAGTGCAAGTTTCCTTTCAAATTAGTGTTTTTGAATTTTGGGGGTAGATGCCTAAGAATATAATTACTGGGTCAAATGACAGATCCATTTTTAATGTTTTGAGACAGTTTCATATTGTTTTTCATAGTCTGCATTCCCACCAACAGAGAAACAAAACCATTTAGCTTTTGTTTTCTCCACACCCTCACCAGCACTTGTTTCTGATTTTTCTATATAGCCATTCTCACAGGTATGAGATGTTATCTCATTGTGGTTTTCATTTGCATTTTCCTCACAATAAGTGATGGTGAGCACTTTTTCACATGTGTGTTTGCAGTCTGTATGTCTTCTTTGATGAAGTATCTGTTTAGTTCTTTGCCCATTTATTATTTTATTGAGAACACCTACTATAGTAAATGAAAATACTAGTGTGCTTACTTTTTACTACTCTCTCTTTACTTATTACCTTGTTTCCAGAAAGCTCTAAATTTGCTTTTATAATTTCGAGTTTGTTAAACGTATATTGTTTTTCTACTATTTTTGAACCATCAACACTCTGTATGGAAATTGGTCCTTACCATGAAAAACAAACACTCCCAGTGGTTTGATATATGAATATTGTTAATTACAGTAGTGTGTGGTATTATGTATCCTTTGGTGTCACTTCAAGGCTAAGAATCTTTTGCGTCAGGGAGTTTTGAAATCAATATTGTCATTGTTTAAAAGCTTGTTTTTATCTGATTCTTAGTTACTTTATATTCCACATTTTAGTGACACTAGCCCATATTTATCTTTTATAATGTGATGTATTTCTTTATGGAAGAAAACATACAAGTCAAGCATTAAAAGCCACGATGTTATAGTTGTATGGGCTACAATATTTAAATATGTTTTATATGCACACAAATACACAACCATTAATACCATGTGCTCGGTTCTTACTAAGTACTAGAAATACATTTTTTTTGACAAATTCAGTCTTCTCCAGAATCATCTTGAGAGTGGTACCTGTATTAAGTCGATATTATTGATGAGGCTAATACAACCCCAAAACTGCTTGTAACATGTCCATCATTATACACCTAGTAGGTTAGTGAGGGCACTGAATTTCAATTCTGCAAGTCTTTTTCCAAATACTATGCCTTTGTTAACAATTATATGATTCTCTAACAAAAGTTAAATTTAGGCATGCTTTAAGATGTTACTTAGGAGCATTTCACCATAAAGAATAATATTGCAAGTGAAATTACAGAACATCTTGACTTACTGGGACCCAACAAAATACTTTTTATGTTCATAACACAAGGGAAAATAAATCAAAATGGAATCATTTTGCATATATTTTCGTTCTTCACTTTTATTTATTTTCTCAGGTCAAAACCAATAAATTGTCTTTTTTGCTAAATCTGAGTTTTAAAATATTACTTTCTTTTTGTTTCATATAGAATTGATAAAAATGAGTGTATTCCTAGACTAGGTTATTTTACATTTCTATTTGAGATCATATGTTTCAAGAGATACTTAGAGTTAATAATTGACAAAAAACCTTTATTACAGTTATTAGCCCAATTAAAAGTAAGTTCTTAGTTCCAGTAAGTAGTTAAAATTAAACATTAATAACTTTCATGAAATGTTCAAAATGACAATTAAAATTAAACATTCATACCATTTGGAATACTGTACAAAATGGAGCTTTTATGTAGAAAACTCATTCAGATTATGTTGTAGATAGTGTATGAAAGTGAATTCAGAATTCTAAGATAAATCAGAATGCCTCACATCCTTGTGTTATCTCCTGCTCTCCTTGAGTGTAAACTGGACGTGTAACTACTTTTATCCATGTAAAATGACAAAGTGAAGGAATTTTCCAGATGTAATGAGTGTCCCTATTTAGTTGGCTTTTAGTTAATTAAGAGGGGCATTATGTACGGTACTGATCTGATCAGCTAAGATATTTTAAAAAGGTTTAAAGGAAAGAGACTAGATGTGCAGACCCTCTTTCTCTTCTGCAAAGTGAGCACCCAAGAGCTTTGCAGTTGCAAGGAAATAAATTTTATTAACATCCATCCACATGAGACTGAGCTCAGTTGAGATGCAACCCTAGTCAACACTTGATTGCAGCAGCCTTTTGCGATCCTGAGATACCCCTACTAAGTCAGGTATCTTTTTCTGATCCACAAGAACTGTGAGATCATAGTAGTAATTGTGCATCAATAGAACACTAATGCAGTAAACTGTGTTGTAGTGGGGAAAGTAGAATATTTTGCAATAGAACTCTAATTTTGATTGCATTTCACTATATGCAAATATGTACAGATATGACCATACACACATGTGAGACTAAGAATTTGCAGTCTATTTCTCCTTAGGGCTTGTAGGAAAAAATATCCAGACTCAGTAAACATATGTAAATAGCTCTAATCATCATAGAATGTCAGAATTAAACAAAGAATGCAGAGTACATTAGTCTGAATGCTGCTTCTCAGTTAAGAATTAAGAGTTGGGGGCCTCCCTGGTGGTGCAGTGGTTAAGCGCTGTGCTGTGGAGCTGTCAGCAGCAGCAACACAAGTTCTATCCCTGGCCAGGGAGATTCCCACATGGCACAGACCTCTGCCTCGCCTGTTCCTTCCCTCAGCAGTGTATTTCGGTTGATCTGCCTGTTTTGCTCCCCGCTCTGTCTCTGGTGAACCCTCTTGCCGCCCCACGCCTCCGGCCTGTACCCCAGCTTGTATGCATAAATAAATAAAAATCTTAAAAAAAAAAAAAAAGCATTGAGAGTTGGCAAAAGGCAAAACTTTGCCCAGGGTCATGCAAAAGAAAAGAAGAGGATGAGTTGCTGGATAAGAGCTCAGCCCAAGTCCCCAAAACCAGACCCAGTTTCATCCAGGTTCAGTTTATAAGATGTAGCATATAGAATATAGTCAGATTGCAACTAACCAATACCGAATGGCAGATAACTGATAATTACAATCTGTAAAAATAAGATTCTGGAATCTTACAATGAATAGCATTGGAATGATTTTACTTCAAAATGTACATAAACCCAAAGATATTAAGGCCATCAGCTGAATGTTTTTATCCTATATGGCAGTTTTCAATGATAAGCTGTACATTTTGACACCAAACAGACCATTTAAATCTAACCTATGTCAATCAAAACCTGATCTCTGTCTTCAGATAAATAGATTTGTTGAATGAGTCAGGGTGATTATACCATAGTGAATCTAATTCACAGAAGAAATGTGGAGCTCCAAAAGACACTGGGGAAAAAAAAGGCTCAGACTTACCTATAACTAAATAAGTGTAAATAACAATATCAGAATGACTGTTTTTATCTTGATTATTCAACAAATTTTTATTAAGCCCTTATTGTCTTAGATACTTTCTATTGTTTCTGAAGATAAATAAGACTAACATTATTCTTGCCTTCATGGAATTCACAGTCTAGCATCAGAAACAGATATTGAACAGATCACACAAATAGACTTAAAATTGAATCCATATTAAGTCCTATGGAAGAAAGGATTTTGAACACATATATCTTGGCATCTAACCTAATCTTGATGAGATCAAAAGAGGCTTTCCCAAGTAAATGACTTTTAAAGGTGAAATAGAAATTGGCTGATTGTGGGGGGGGGGAGTGTGGGGGGGTTAGGTTGGGGTGGGGGTGTGCAAATGTTATGTGGTAGAAAAGAAAGAGTTAAATTTCATGCTGTTATATAGAGCTAGGAGTATTGGACAATAGAGACTTCCTTAATAGAAATATGAAAATCATGGTATAGAATAGGTATTGATGAATAGCAATAAATTCAAATTTGAACAAACTGAGTTTGAAGGGGCTATGTGACATCCTAACAGATGGAAATAAGATAATAAATTTGGGGTGAGGAAATGGGTGGAGAATCCTCTTTGGTACACTAATAACAGAAAATTCTTAGCTTGGAAAGTAGGAGGGGATTCTTGGTGAACCAGCTCCTTACACTTAAAGTATTCCACATTCTTTTAAGGTGGTGATTTACAATCTTGACTATAATCAGAGTCATTATACAACTTTATGTAATCACTGATGCTTGGGAAATACTCCACAAAGATTCTGATTTATTTTTTGGTTGTCAGCATTTTTAAAAGGACCTCAGTTGATACATATGTTCAACTAGGTTTGAAAGTTTAAAAAGCCTTTTGTAATTTATTAGGCTACTTTTGGGTATTTCATCTGCTACAGATTCCCAATATCTTTTAAATTGGGGACTTCTTAGAGCAGCTATTTAATATAATAGACTAATAAGTGCCCTGAGAAATCATCTAATCCAACTTATATAATAGAAATATAAAACTCATCGTGTGCAAGTGAATTATTTAGGGTGAAAAAGCAGCCATGTTTGTTTTTACTTAGACCTATTTTAAGCATAGTACACATATGAAATTCTATATTGAGTAATTAAAAATAATTCTCCAAACTGTCCATGTCCATTATGATTCAGATTGTGCTAAATCAATTCATATTAATCTTTTTTTTTAAAGATTTATTTTTTATTTATACATACAAGTTGGGTACAGGCCAGAGGCGTGGGGCGGCGAGAGGGTTCACCAGAGACAGAGCGGGTAGCAGAACAGGCAGATCAGAAATACACTGCTGAGGGGAGCAGCGGGCAAGGCAGGAGAGGTCTGCCGCGCCATGTGGGATTCTCCCCGGCCGGGCGTCGAACTCACGTCGCCTCTGCCAACAGCTCCACAGTGCAGCACTTAACCGCTGCGCCACCGGGGAGGCCGTCAATTCATATTAATCTTGTAAGGCAATTATTATCACTTCTATTTTAGAGATTCAAAGATACTGGATATATTCCCTAAACCACAGAAGAAGAAGATTGTGGAGTCAGGATTCAAACCCAGTTCTACTAGATTTGAATTCCAGGACATTCCCATGGGCTTGTCTGAATTCTCCTTATATAACATAAAATTACCTATCTGTTAATCCCTTGGCATTTCTTCAAGACCTATATTTTGCAACTTTTGATTATATTAATTGCTTGGATGCCAAATACCTTTACAGTTGTGTGATCATAGAAGCTTTGAACAGGCATACCAAAGGATTAAATAGTACTAAAATATTTTATATTATATGACATATAAAATGGAATGCAAATCCTCGTTCTAAAAAAATAAAATCAAAGATGTTAACTTAAGAAAAAGCTTTTTAGTCATTTTTCAATTGTAATCCTGACCTTTAGTTAGTGTTAAACAGGTTTTTCAAACTTTAATGAGGATGAGTTTTCATGATAGTCATTTTAATTCAGAGTATTATGAAGGCTTCAACAATTTTGGTATAAAATAGCAGAACGTGTTACATATGTATGGTCGATGACTAGCTCAAGCTAAATTTTCCACATCTATGGAATCTAAAATTCAATTGGGATTATATCCAAATTTTTAAGTATCATAAGTAGAAGAAAATGCATAGTCTAAAATGAATCATGGTTTGACATTCCATTCTGTTCTCATTCACTTTTGCTTTGTGAGTGGCTTCACAAGAGCAACTCTGACTACTGGATAGCAGGTACAATTTAGTGAATACATTTATGGTTATTTCTCACTTACTAACTGTAAAATATAACTGACAACCTATTTTTTTAAAAAAAATATTTATTTATACATACAAGCTGGGGTACTGGCTAGAGGTGTGGGGTGGTGGGAGAGTTCACCAGAGACAGAGTGGGGAGCAGAACAGGCGGATCAGAAATACACTGCTGAGGGGAACAGCGGGCAAGGCAGGGGAGGTCTGCCGCACCATGTGGAATTCTACCTGGCTGGGGGTCGAACTTGTATCGCAGCTGCCGACAGCTCCACAGTGCAGTGCTTAACCGCTGTGCCACCAGGGAGGCCCAACAACCTATTTTTAATATCAATTCAACAAATGAATCTAATTGATTAAAAAATGTAGGTATTTACATTGTACATGTAATTAATTTATCATCTACATTAATCACCATTTCCCACTAAAATATTTATTTCAGTGTCTACATGATTTTAAGCAATATTATTCCTGAGTTTTTGTATCCATTTCAAATTTTTCAATATGTTGACATAATTGTGTTAACAATAGCTTTAATTTTCATAGTATCATAAGATACTGAAATCAAGATTATAAAAATGAAATATTTAGGTTGAAATATATGGTTAACTGTATAATTATGGATGAGATGCCGTTCCCCCTGTACTTCAAAGAGAGTAAGAATCTAAACCGATGAGAATAAAAAGGCATCCCTAGAAAAATGCATAAAAAAAGCATGGAAAAAATTATGAAAGCATAAAGTCAAAAATAATCATGCTAGATTACTCAGAGTTCTTGACTAATGGCTTTGAAGATTACTTACACTTTTCTGAAAGTTTGGCATTTGTGAACATCCTTCTTCAAAACACAGGCTCTTTCCCTCAGTTTCACACTGTGTGCCCACCAGCCAGCACAGTGTCTAGCACATTGCAGATCCCTAGTAAATAATTGAGAATGCGTAGTGTAGATTAGTGGCACCTAGAACTTGCATAAGTAGTAAAATAGAACACTGTGCCTAGCTTTGTGAAAAAGAGTCTATATAATATTCTATAGGATTTATAAGTGCAATTATTAAAGTGATATTATAAGAATGCAGATGTAGCAGGAATGAAGATTAAAACAGGGATAGGTGAGAGAGAGAGAGAGAGATAGGGGGAGAGAGAGAGAGAGAGAGAGAGAGAGAGAGAGAGAGAGAGAGAGATCTTGCAGGAGACTGCTGGAATTAACAAAGGCTTGTAGCCTGTGAAGAATCTAGAGGCAAAATAGGGCCATTCATTTCTATATTATTACTTAAATCACCAAAATATTTTGTAAATTATGGTTAAAAAACACATCTGTTTTCATGAAGACTCCCTGTTTTTTCCTTCATTTTCTATATTAAAAAAATAGTTAGGCTTCTGATCATTAAAAAAAAAAAATTGAGAGTTTTGTATGATCATATGCCCTTGATAGTTGTTACATGTCCTTACTACTGACCAGAATGGAGGAACAAATTGGGGAATGGTGAGAATAATGATCCAAGGGGAAGTATGGGTTAAAGCGGAGAAATACAGTGAAAACTTTTCCTATTTATAAAGGTGACATACAACTTAATGTATATCTTCAAACCTAGAGATCAGCATAAAAATGTCAATATCTTAGATTTGGTAGTAAACATGGTACTGATTTGAAGAATTATACTATTTCATTTTCATTCTAGTTGAGGAAAACGTGAAACCCAGACCAGGGGTTTTATTTTTTTGAAAATAGCAACACACACACACACACACACACACACACACACACACACACTACAAGCAATCCATTATTTTCTGCAGCGGGATTTTAATTGGAATCTTATTACTGCGTACACATCAGGTGAAACCAGGTGTTGTCTGATTCTGGGGGAGACAGAGCAGCGCAACCCTGAGCCTCTTTCCTTGGTGACCTCAAGCTGCCCTTCAGAACCTCTTAGAAATTTTACACAGGACACCCAGGAATCTGGGATAGCCTGATTTTTATATTAAGGACATGCATAGATTGGTCATCTTTTCTACATCAATGAAAGAAAAAATCAAATATGAGAGATGAAAAAAGTGTTATAATTATTAATATTATCTCATTCATATTTATTAATAACTTTTGTGATATTTGCAATTAGGGGCTACATGGTGATCAATGAAACTTTTTAAAGTACCTTTAAGGCACTTTGCCTGAGTATAAGTTGCCAGATTCTCCTTGGAGAGGGATGTGGATTTCATTTTACTCTTCTATGTAGGTGATACTTTGAAGACAGAGCTATCATATAGATATATCAACAAAGTATATTTTAGTTTAATGTGAGGATTTCCCTTCTATAGGGGTGAAACCTAAAATGCAGCGTAAGGATTATAAACCTGAGTGATGCAGAACTGTTCCAGCATTATTTTCATTTCTGTTAGAATTGTACTCTCCTCTCACCCCGACCTTCATAGACACCATATCACACCACATCACATGGGACTTGACATTTCAGAGGAACTTAACATTATTGGGAATTTGATAAAATGTTATAGATTGCATTTTTATATTTTAAAATTTATAGATTTTTTTCTTCTTTTATTTTAATTAAGGTAATATTGGTTTATAAAACTATATGAATCAGAGATATAGGATCTCACCTCTTTAGGTGTATGCTTCCATGTATATTTCACCTCTGACAATACTTACATTTGTTAATGTTTGAAGACTCAACATTTTTTTAAATCACATTAATTTAAATGTTCCTTTCAGAAAAGTTAGTAGAACTTCTTGTTGGGTGGGAGACATATGTGGAATATGCACTCTCCATTGTCCATTCCTACATTTTATTGTGGCTGAAAGAAAATAAAGAAAACAAACTCCAATAAGACCACTAACATAATCTGTTTGTATATGTGTTGTCCAAAAATGGCTTTTTAAATCTGTGTCTATGTTGTGAAATTAGCTTAAATAAAAGTTCTTGTCAAAGTTTTTTCTCACAGTTTGTTTTAGTGCCTTCTGTATTAGAAGTATAGGGTTTTGGGGACAGGATTTCTGTACTTTTCTCTTACAAGATTTGTCCAGGATATGATTGCTCAGATAATTCATCTGATTTTCAGATGTTTATATAATTGGGAATAATCTTAACCTCGACAACTTCATCCTTGACTGTTTTCATTGTGTGGATGCCCATTAAACACAAGGTGCACCTCCATCCAAAATTTTGATTGGATGTCAAGACTGATAGTGCCACACATACTCGACAAAGTATTTATTGTTTACATCATGGGCTTTGGAGTTAGAGCAGGGCAGGTTTCCAAGGCAGGCCCAAAATTGACTTTTGAGAACAAGTAAAAGAGATCAGTTTGTGTTTTGGTGGTGGTTGGAGAGGGGAGCTAGGGTGAGGATTATCTCACTTGTATTTTGTGGCTGGTCTGATTTGAAACGTGTTGGTGTCAAGGTGAGAGCAGATATCTAGGCCTTTTCTTTTGTGTTTGTTCAAATTGGGGATAAATGGGAAGTAAAAGTGGTGAGGCTTAAAACTGTCAGCTGTTAAAAATTCAAAAAATGGATTCAGACTCACTATACTTTCTTTGCTCCTTTTAAAAATGAGTCAGGTGGAAATTTGTTTCTACTTAAGTTCTTTCCATTGAATCTCTCAGAAATTGGTTCTGGTGTTTCATTGTGAAAAGATAAAGAAAATCTCAGGAAAATTGAGTGGAGATCGATAGGTAATTATTTCAGAAGCAAATTGGAGCAGGGAGTGGCATTAGGCAAACTCAGGTAGCCATACCTGTACAAGAACCAGGAGATTTTAACAATCTGGTATGATTGTAGTATTGTACATTCAGTATCAGACATTAAGCTGATTGGTATATATGATTATTTTATTCAAACTTGTAACAACCTTATGTGTTAGGCCATATGGTCATTCTCAGTCTATAGTTGGGAGACACTTTATTTTAAGAGAAGTAAAAAGATTTCTTGAAACTTGCAGCTAGTGGTACAGATTGTCCAGGCTGATCTCAGGTGAGTGCTTTTCATCATTGTAGTATTCTGCCTTCTGAGATTCTTAATTTGGGTAGAATATTGTTTTAGCAAACTAAGATGTGAATTTATAATAAAGGTACTATAAAGAACTTTTGCTAATTTTTTTAAATGCATAATTTTTAATGCTGAAAGTTGTGATCATGTGAATTTGCTATCAAGATAAAAATAGCAGAATAATTCTGCTATGTAAATTGAGATTCAATTGTGAAGAAGAGAAATTTCTGTTTGATATTGCTCAATATATTTATAATTCAGAATTTTGTTATTGCTTTTCAATATTTTAAATAAACTATTCCAAGCCATCATATTATTTTAAATCTAAGAGTGAAATTGTATGAGTTATTATGCCTTGGGTCGGTTATAAAAGTATTAAGAACATATTGAAACTGAGACCTTTGCATGATACGTGGCTGATGGGTAACTCTGCTACTCCCTTATCTGGTCTGTCCTTTTGTGCCTATCCCTTGGATTTATCATGCTGAAAGATTCAAGATCAATATAATTTGGTTATTTTTTATTCTACCATATTTTCTTATGTTTATATTTTTTTGTATACTTTGTGCATTCAAAGAGCAAAGGCAGTCATGGTGACCTGGCCAACAACTATTACTTGTTTTGTTCTCACCCCCACCTCTTAAAAGATCAGACCTGCTATTTCCAACCATGGAAATACTTTACTTTCAAAGCATATGCCAGGAACAGTATATGTGCTTTTGGATCAGTTCAGATGGTATGTAATATACAAGGATAAATTTTATAGTCTTAAAATTCATAACTTTTCTGCTACTACTTTTTATATTAGATTATGGAAGTACCTAGAGGCTAATGAGTGTGTCTAAATATTTGTTGCCCAAATAAATTTATTACAATAATTTCAATGGCTCTATCTTGATTTACCAAGATACCATGCGTACTGAGATCTGGTCATTTCTCAAATGGCTGGAATTAGTGATCATGTTCACCTACATTTTCTTTTAATAAGAAAATTAGTTACTCATTTCTTGCCTTGTCCTTGGGGGTAAATGGGAGGGGCAAAAGGAAGGAAGAAAAGTGCAAAATTGTGTATTTATGTCATGTAGTTGTTAATGAGTTGAACCCATGACATTTCCCAAGGAAAATTAAATTAGCAAATGAAAGTAAAGTCAGACTTAAACCTTTCCACATGTCTAATGTGAGATGCTCTGAAGGAATTATTTTTTTTATCACTGTCTCTTAATAATCATTTTTTATGGTTGTTATTCATCCAGATGGCATTACTGTAAATGATTATATTCAGAAGTTTAGGCTTCCTCAGCAAGTCTATGTTAAGCATCGGTAAGGATCACTAGGGTCCCTTTGAAAGGGGCAAGATAACATTTTCTTTTTAAAGAATTTTTATTTATTTATGTATACAAGCTGGGGTACAGGCCAGAGGCGTGGGGCAGCGAGAAGGTTCACCAGAGACAGAGTGGGGAGCAGAACAGGCAGATCAGAGATACACTGCTGAGGGGAGCAGCAGGTGAGGCAGGAGAGGTCTGCCGCACCATGTGGGATTCTCCCTGGCTGGGCGTTGAACCGGCATCGCCTGAGGCCAACAGCTCGACAGCGAAGTGCCCAACCGCTGCGCCACCGGGGAGGCCCAGGGGCAAGATAACATTTGTGAAATGTTTGTAAACATACTCAACTTTACTCCCAAGAGACAAAATCAGCCACATATTCCAAACTACCCCAAATTATAGTGGTCCTAAAGTCTCATGTGCTGTATTAATTTTGAGTTTTTCTTTGTATAGTGTCCTTCAGGGATTTTCTGTAATTGGGCTCCCTGAAACATATTCCTGAATCATGGCTTAACCTATTTCTACTTCCAAAATGTATCTCTCTGATTTTTCATGCTTCTACCAATCATCTCTTGTAATTCTGGGACAGATGAATTTGACCTATGTGTTGGAAGATGCTACTGTATCTATATAAACTTGAAAAAGGGGTGTGAAACTGTCCTCCTTTTTGACAATCTATAGCAATAATGGAATATAATCTTGCCTTCATTCATTTTCCCAAAATGACACCAAACATCAATACCAGATTATCGTGCCATGGAGTACTTAATATGTGCAGGTAATATGATTTAATCTTCAAATAATCTACAAATTAAGAACACTAAGTCTGTCTTTTAGCCATGAACATATATAAGTTAAAAAAAATAAAATAATATAAATTTGTCTAAATAATTGTTGCTTTGAAGTTGTCTATCTCAAATACTGTGTCACTTTTACTCCACTTGGTATCCTTGTATAAATATTTTATAAAAAGACTTCACTTTACAATAGATACTACCATCTTTCAAAAATTAGCAGAATAGGAATATATATTTTTTCAAAGAGAAGACTTTACTGCCACCTTCAGGAAAGTTTTGTTGTAATTACAAATCACTAATGGTTACACTCTGTTGCCCACTTATGCTATCCTTGTGAAGTCACAAATGCCCACAGACATATATGGGAGTCCCTTTGAGATGTGAAAACAGTACTGTGAGTACAAAGTCTTTCTGCTTAATTGCGTCGTAAACTCAGAAATATCTAAGCAAGACCTAATCATATCGTTTTTGTAAATCGCCTGGTTTATGGATTTCTGCCTCATTCATGGGTCATTACAATACACATCTGCTTTCTAGGTCACTCATAAGAGTCCTCTGCCATTGTTGTCACCTATCTCCTGAAGACCTTAAGGACAAAAGGAATTTTAGAACACAAGTTAGCAAAATAAATGGAGTCATGGCATAATGTAAATTTGGCTTACATATTATTTTTAAACTTGCAATGGAATAATATTTTTTTAAATCAACACAAAATAGGCAAAAAGAAAAAAAAATAAATTCCATTGTTCCTTCAGCTGGTTGACACTGTGACTACAGCATTTGGAGAGAAAATCCCCAAAATTGGAATGAATGTAGGTTCACTATTCAGCCAGTTTGGCTCTGTCTTCACTTGTCTGTGCTTCTGTCAGATCCATACTTGTGACATGATTTACATATCAGTGAAGGTCATACTAACACAAACAAAATTTTCTTTGTCTTGAAGAATGTACATGGACTGATGATTGGTCACAGGAAACTGAGAATGTTGATTTTGAGACATTATGTTTAGCTACAGCCTCCTGCTGTTATAGCACCTCTAAATGAACTGTAACCACCAAACAATTCAGACACATGTTGTCCTTAGCCAACTTATCCTCATTGGGTATTTATAGCTGGTCAGTCCATTTCCATTCCCCTAAAGCCCATCTGCAAAGGCTACTAATAAAAATTTAAATTGCATGTCTGTCAGAGATGAGCAAATGTTTTTAAAATAAATTTTTACTGAGGTAACATTGCTTAACATATTATATGTTTCAGGTGTACAGTATTAACAGTAATCACCTATGTGTAAAATATAATGGTCACCAGCAAAAGACTAATTTCTACTAAAATGATCAAATCTTAATGTGACTTAAAAGTCATCCTACACGCACACACACACACACACACACACACACACACACACACACACACACGTTACATCATTGTTCATTTTTGTATAATGTATACTTGTATGCTTTCTCCTTTTAGGTGCATTTCCTATAAAATTCCCACCACCAATTAATCCATGAATCATCACCATAATCTCTTGTGCTCTTTTCTCCCTTACTTTGATCCCTCTTCCTCCCCCTCCCTTGCAGAATGTCACTGATTAATGGTTGTCTGCTAATTTTTTTTGCTAATTTTTTTATTAATTATTATTGTTAGATATATTTTTTTTTCCTGATCCGTTATTTGGTCCTACTATATTCCTCCTGTAAGTGAAACCTCCCAATAGTTTACTTTTTCCTTCTGGCTTATTTCTTTGAGCATAATCCCTTCTAGCTCCATCCATGTTGCTGCAAATGGCATGAGTTTATATTTTTTTGATTGCTGAATAGTATTCCATTGTGTATATATAAACCACATCTTCTTGATCCAGTCATCTATTTTTGGGCATTTGGGTTGCTTCCATATCTTATCTGTTATAAACAGTGCTGCAATAAACATGGGGATGTGGATATCCTTTAGAAATAATGTTTTTGTGTCCTTTTGTACAGCAAAAGAGACACTAACCAAAACAAAGGGACACTCTACTGATTGGGAGAAAATTTTTGCATACAATACAACTGATAAGGGACTGATCACAAAGATCTGCAAAGATCTCACATGTTTCAACAACAACAAAATAACAATTCAGTCAAAAAAATGGGCAGAAGGTCTAAAAACACACTTCTCCAAAGAGGAAGTGCAAATAGCCAATAGGTATATGAAAAAATGTTCAACATCACTTATAATCAGGGAAATGCAAATCAAGACCACAGTAAGAGGGTCTCCCCGGTGGCGCAGCGGTTAAGCGCTGCGCTGTGGAGCCGTCGGCAGCGGCAACGCGAATTTGATGCCTGGCCGGGGAGAATCCCACGTGGCGCGGCAGACCTCTCCTGCCTCGCCCGCTGCTCCCCTCAGCAGTGTATTTCTGATCTGCCTGTTCTGCTCCCCGCTCTGTCTCTGGTGAGCCCTCTTGCCTCCCCACACCTCTGGCCTGTACCCCAGCCTGTATGTATAAATAAAATAAATATTAAAAAAAAAAGACCACAGTAAGATACCACCGTACACCAGTGAGGATGTCACACATTAAAAATAAGCAACAGCAAATGTTGGTGAGGATGTAGAGAAAAGGGAAGTCTCTGACACAGCTAGTGGGAATACAACCTGGTTCAATCACTATGGAAAGCTGTGTGGAGGTTCCTCAGGCTACTAAAAATGGAGCTACCAGAAGTTATCCATTTTTATAGCATGCTTCTCTGTATGATGGAAGCACATCAGAGTTAGAAATTTACAGGTCAACCGGTGGAAAGAACTTTCATTTTACAATAGAAGGAACAGTAACACACAGACATTACATTTTTGAAGGCTGAAATCATTTTAGAGGGACACAACCAGAAGTAAACATTTCTCTCATGACTTAAAGCAAAAGTATTTTTCATTATATTGCATAACTATTATTTTACACTGAATTAAATAGAAATTGTTCCTTGGTTTTATGAAGGAAACTCTCATGTATTTTTAAATAAGTAGCTGTAGCTCCAGTAATACTCCATTAGCTTAATGAAGTATAGCAACAGTAGTAACTCAACTGTGGCTAACCCTTATTGTATATTACGAGCTAGTAGCCATCATTTGTGCTACCAAGGGATTTAATCTTGATCACAGTAACTGGATCCCACACCAGCAATAAGAAGAATCTCTGTGGCATTTTGATATGTCATTCTCTTCTTAGTTGTAGTCTGGATAGGGGAACCATATGCAGTTCAATCAGTTCACTAAAGCAACTTTGTAGTGGATCAGAAAATGTGAATTCCCTTTGATAAAATTGCATTGATAAATTTCAGATTTATAGCTGGGGTCACATGAGATAATTATGGCAAAATTGAAAACATTTCAAATGTATCAGATTTTTATTTGAATGATAAATATTAGTTTAAACATTACTTGGTACTCATTTTTTACTTTCATTTTCATTTTTGTATTGATTATTTACCACTAATATCCTGCATTTAATGTAGCATGCCACTTTAAAAGTTTCAATCTCTGCTAATGTATTAAAATAGTTTTCTTATAGGAGTATATATCAACAATAACCATTCAATCAATCAATATTTATTTAAAATCTAATATGTACCCTATGGTATGAAATCAAGAGATCTATAAACTGAAAAAACAAAGGACACAGATTCTAGAGTGTACCTGATTTCTTTCAAGAACCAAAAAAGGGCACTTCCAAGCTCTCATATGTGTCTTAATTCCTTAGTGATAATTCCCTTGTGGAATTCTGTAGCATTACATTATGGAAACATCATGGAAAAATGTAAGGCCTTGTCTGAATATCTGAATTATAAATTAAAGGAAAACATCTGCACACAAATTGTGCCAATCATCAGAGCATTTCTGAGAAAAGACAATTTTTCCTAGGGGTTTGCTCATCAAATCTTCCTGAGTATGTTTGACAGTGACATCAGGCATTTTTCATTTCCACCAAATTGAAACAGAATACTGATGGATAACATTTCAATTGCTCACCCTACAGAAGAAAGACATTTATTACAAGTTGAGATAGAAATACTTCAAAGAATTTATATATGTTGTGTAATATTCTTTGTTTCTAAACCATATATTAAAATGGTTAAATAGTAAAATGTTTCTGTTTATAGAACTGTTAGATTGAATAGCAGATTACTTACTGACTTTTTAAGTAGGGTCTCAAATTAAAATAGGAGGCTTATCACTACTTATATAAGTTCAAACACCGCTGGTACTTAAGGGAAAGAAAAGCAAAATTTGTCACTCAAGATGATACCTTTTAAAATCACAAGAACAAAATGAGTGTTTTGTCTTGAAAAAAACTTACTTTTTTTCTCAGCTGTTAAGAAAATGGAAATTACATGAAGAAAATAGAACACAAAACAGTGCATTCTTCTGTTTTCAAAAAACAAAATAGAGGGCCTCCTTGGTGGCGCAGTGGTTAAGCGCTGCGCTGTGGAGCTGTCGGCAGCAGCGACGCGAGTTCGACGCCCGGCCAGGGAGAATCCCACATGGTGTGGCAGACCTCTCCTGCCTCTCCCGCTGCTCCCCTCAGCAGTGTATTTCTGATCTGCCTGTTCTGCTACCCACTCTGTCTCTGGTGAACCCTCTCGCCGCCCCATGCCTCTGGCCTGTACCCCAGCTTGTATGTAAAAATAAAAAATAAATCTTTAAAAAAAAAAAAATAGACCACTCTTGGGTATACACCCAAGAAAAATGAAAACATATGTCTACATAAAATTTTGTACATGTTGTTTACAGTAAAGCTCTTCACAATAGCCAAAAAGTCAAAGCAACTCAAATATCCATCAATACATGAATAGGTAAATAAAATGTGGTATATCCATAAGAGGGAATATAATTTGGCAGTAAAATGAAATGAAGTATTGATACTTGCAGCAACATGATGAATCTTACAAAAATGCTAAGTGAAAGAAGTCAGTCACCATCAAGCAGTCATAACACATGAATCACATGTTACATGTTTTATTTTATGGGAAATGACCAGGATAGGTGAATAGGCACAGAAAGAAAATAGATTAGCAGTTATCTAGATTTTAGGGGAAATGATGGTTTAAGACAATGGACTTTATTTTTGAGGAATGTAAATGTTCTAAAATCTATCTTTATGACAATTTTATAGCTCTGTGAATAAAGAAAGCATTGAATTTTATATTTTAAAAGGGTGAATTGTATGGTATGAGAATTATATTCCAATAATTATTTTATAAAAATTTCTTCCACAGTGGATTAGAAATACACACACACACACACACACACACACACACCACATACACACTTGTGAGCACTCACATGCGCACAGCAAAGTATTATTCCATATCATAAGAAACATTTGAGTTTGTGAATATTGTCTAGTGATTGTAGACTATGAGAAAACACTTGAGATGATAATTACAAATACTTTCTTAAGATTTTTGTGATATTCAGTGTTTATGGAAGTATTATATCTCAGAAGTCATCAAGGGATTCTTAGTATGTTGTTCTTTAACTTTCAATTACTTTAAAACCAACAATAGATTGAATGTACATTTTGGATACTTTCCCTAGTGTTAAATAGTATGTGTAACATCTAAAGAAATACTGATGCAAATTTAAAAGACATTTTCTTTTTCAAAATTATATGTGAAATTTATGAAATTTTATTTTAAATTAGTTAAAAATAGATAATATTTATAGTTTAAACATCAGTATGGAAAAATATAATTTGAGTACTGCTATCATAAGCTTTTAGCTATTACATATTTTTTTAAAGATTTATTTATTTATGCATACCAGCTGGGGTACAGACCAGAGACGTTGGGCGGTGAGAGGGTTCACCAGAGCCAGAACAGGTAGATCGATGGAAACACACTGCTGAGGGGAGCAGGAGGTGAGGCAGGAGAGGTCTGCTGTGCCATGTGGGAATCTCCCTGGCTGGACGTCAAACTCGCTTTGCTGCTGCCGACAAATCCACAGCGCAGTGCCTAACCGCTGAGCCTGGAGAGGCCCTTAGCTATTAAATATTAAACTTAATAACTTAAGCAACTTTAGGAAAACACTTTAAAATATAAATTTTAGATAATTTTCCATAAAAGGATAGACTAACCTAGATTTTTTTGTATATTTAAAAGTAGACTGCATCCAAGAGAGTTTCAATATGCATTAAATACCATCTTTATAATCAGAAGCTCTTCAATTTAAAGTAAATTGTCATTATTGATCCTGAAATGTTTCCCAAGTAGAAATGATATATCTGGTATGGAAGTCAGGTTCTTATTTTATTTTTTGTATGGCAATTCTGCATTTTACATCTTATTCAAATTAGGTTTTCTCAATATCTGGCACAGCCCTCTCTGACAGATAAAAATTGCTTTGTAAAATTATAGGAAGCAAAAAAAATACATATATACAGGGCTCATTTAGTTTGCTTTCAAAATCTTTAAAATCTAACTTGAACTTGTGTTTTTTTGACTAGAAACTCATATTTCACCTGAAATGCATCACTTTATCACATTCTGTATCTTTTTTTTTTTTATCACATTCTATTTTTGAAAGTATGATTTAATGTGAGTGCTGGATCAGCATAATACATTTTTATTTAAAAAAATGTTGAGAATATTTTGTAAAGTACCTTTATAATGTAATGTGGTGTATTAATTAAGGAAGTTAAAACATATATATATATATATATGTATGTATGTATATATATATATAAAATTATAAAATTATCCATAGGTTTTTTATGTTGTAAACTCATTATTTAAAAGATACACACACATACACACATAAAAACAAATACTACTCATTAGAGATACAGTTATCATGTCAGCAATATTTTTGTGTAACATAATTTTGCTTCTCAAAGAGTTTACTATTATTTTTTATGTATTTTTCTAAATCTGTCTTATAGCTCCGCCATACTATTCATATGTAGATTTAAATGGAAATTTAATAACAAATTCAGTATCACAATCAAAATATTAAGTGTTTTTTTCTTTTTCAAAATTTATTTTAATAATTTAAAGTTTATAAAGTTGAGTTAATATATTTCAGAAGATCCTTATAGACATTATAGATATTTAATAAATGACATAAAATTAATATAATTTATTGAGCAAAGCTGTTAGTTCATGGTTTAGGCAATTAGAGCTTGCTTCAGATTCCATATCATAGTTATTATTTTGAGCATTTGTTTCCTTGTGTGTTTAATCTTTCTCAAGTTGATAGTGGTTAGCTAGTGTGGACCCTTTTTGATGGAAGAACTTGAATTTTCAGAATATGATATTCATATTCAGGGTCAAATAGCTCTTTATATTTTTTCCTAAACTAATGTTTCTCAGCTTTGGGGATTTAGCCCCTAAGGGGATATTTGACAATGTCTGGAATGTTTTTGTTTGTGAGCCACAGGATGGGGAAATACTGGTATTCTGTGAGTAGAAGGCCAGGATGACATTAAGAATCTTATAATGCTCAAGATGCAAAGCCCCTTGCAACAAAGACTATCAATAGTGCTGAGTTTGAAAACCAAGCCTGAAATGAGCAAACATTTAACCTCCTAGTGTTTTTTTTCCTCTTTGATAAAAGCTGGTTTAAGTTAGACTTCTATCACTTACAGTTGAACAGATGGCATATAACTCAATTGTAGTTAAGGGAATTGTTCAGTGCAGTGGTTATATGGGGCTTCTGGGATGCAAAAATGCTAGGGAAATAACTTAAAAACAGGAAGGAGTCATACTGGGAGAAACAGGAGACATGTTCTAGGTAAACAGAACTGAGCAAAGGCACTGGACTGGAGAAATGCAAATCCAAGAATAAGAAGGTGGTATCAGTCTATCTGTATTTTGTGAAAAGAAAGTTCAGAGATTTTGACTACAAAAGATAATTACTGGTGGAGAAGGAAGGTGATACATTGAGAACCTGCTGAGGAAGAGAACATTTTGAAGATTGTGTTTGCTAGAAATATTTCTGGAATCTCACTCCTAGATCTCTCTTGAAGATTTCAAAAGAATGAAATTGGGGCCATGGCAATTTAGAGCTCATCATACCTTGATCTTTGCCATCATCATGCTGCAATAGCCTTTTTCCACTTTGGTGATGTAGGGTAAGTGAGAAAGTTGTGAGGTTTTTCCGCCCTCCCCTCAGTGATAGATTTCTGCAAGCCTACACGCATGCCTAATGGCAGGCACCTGGAGTGGGGTGTGGGCCTGTATGAATGGGCACACTTGAGCCAGAGACTGGGTTTATAAGCAGAAGCAGAAGGAAAAGCAGCAGATCAGCAGCAGCAGCAGCAGCAGCAGAGACAGAGGAGAAGCAGAGGACCTTCCATTTGGGGTGCAGCAGAGACCACGAGACACTGCCGGAGTGCCTGAGAGAGTGAAGATTTGCAGGGGGCTGAGAGGCCTGCCAGCCTACCAGCCCCCTGACCCCCTTTCCTGCCTTGTACCTGGTCACCACCCTGTAAGAGACCATTAAAAGTGTAAAAAGCCACTGAGGGCTCCAGAACTCCTCCTTCCCTTTAGACCTATCTGTGCAGCTCCATTGAGAACCTGTGCTTCCTTGGTGTTTTCCTGGCCTTTAGAGGCGACAGCATGGAGTCGCCAGTGTTCCTGAAATGATCATAGTGGACTTTCTGAATCACACTTTGGAAGGTAGGTTAGAAGATGTGCACAGTGAGATGTTACTAACATTCCCCTTGCCCTTGCCTGTAGCCATCTTTTCTGTTGGTGGTAGCTATGGTTAACTTTTTTTCTGTTGGGTGCTTGGTCAACTTCTTTGGCGGGTGCAATTCATTGCTTATTGTCAACCTATTAGCTACAATGGGTGAAAGCCTTATGGGGGTCTCCAGAGTAGCATAATCAGTTGAAGTGCTGAACCTGAGCCAGCTGGTTATTGGCTTCGTCTGTGAACTCTGCGCAGGTTTCGTGCCCATGTACATTGGAGACAAATCATCCACTGCCATACAGGGAACTTTTGGCAATCTCAACCAGCTGGGCTTCATCATGGGGATTTTGTTGGCTCAGATTGAAGAGTTTTGGCCCCAATTTTTGGGTTTCACATCATTCCAGCCATCCTACAAAGTGAACTCTTGTGTGCTGAAAGTTGTATAATCTTGCTCATTAGCTGAAAAGAGGAGGAGAATGCTGAAGAGATACTCCATTGATTGTGGGACACTCAGGATGTGAACTAGAACATCCTGGATATGAAGAATTTGAGTGTTACGATGATACAAGTAAGCAAGTGACTGTGCTGGAGATCTTCAGATCACAGAACTACCAGCAGCCTGTCATTTCCATCATGCTCCAGCTCTCCCAGCAGTTTCTGGGGTCAGTGTTGTATTCTGTTACTCAGTAGATAGCTTCAAAGGTGCAGGTGTTGAGTAGTCAGTCTACGCCACATTGGTGTGGGTGTGGGTAATACTACCTTCATTGTCATTTCTCTCTTTATAGAGTAAAGGGCAGGGAGGAAGATTGTGTTTGATAGATTTTAGAGGGATGGCTTTTTGTTCAATCCTCAAGACTTTTTCCTGGTTGTTACAGGATGAGTATAACTACATGAACTTTGTCTGCATTGGGACTAGCTTGGACTCCTTGGCATTCTTGAAATTGGCCCAGGCCCCATTCCCTGGCTCATTGTGGCAGAATGCTTCAGCCAGGAACCTTGTGCAGCTGTCATGGTGGGGTATGGTTGTTCCAGCTGGACCTCCAACTTTTTGTCTGGACTGTTCTGCTCATCTGCATTCTATTTAGGAGTTTGAATTTTTATTTTCTTTACTGCCTTCCTTGTTATTTTTTTTAAGATTTTTTTTTTTAATTTATACATATAAGCTGGGGTGCAGGCCAAAGGCGTGGGGCGGCGAGAGGGTTCACCAGAGACAGAGCGGGTAGCAGAACAGGCAGATCAGAAATACACTGCTGAGGGGAGCAGCGGGCGAAGCAGGAGAGGTCTGCCGCGCCATGTGGGATTCTTCCTGGCCGGGCGTCGAACTCGCATCACCGCTGCCAACAGCTCCACAGCATAGCGCTTAACCGCTGCGCCACCGGGGAGGCCCTCCTTGTTATTTTTTTCATCTTCATATTCTTCAAAGTCCCTGAGACCTGTTGCAGCACTTTTACGGAAATTATGCAAGTAAGGTATAGTAAGCTAACAGAGCTGAGAAGGGACCCACTGTGTTGATGCATCAGCCTTTTAAGACCGCCACCAATGTCTAACCTATGTCTCATGCCCAGCTCCTTCCCACCAAGGAAAAGCAGACTCTCCCTGCATGAGTGTATCACGCTGTAACCCAGGACTTTCTGAATGATGCTCTTGATTCCATCTCATCCCATACACTGGATGATGCATGCAATGTTTTGCTGGGATTAGTTGTATCTTCAATGGCTTTTTAAATATTTCATTCTATGGATATTCTTTTCTTTTTAGGAGACCAGGTGAACCTACCTTCATTTTAGGAGGAATTGGATGATAAACATAAGACAAATTTTGTCAGCTCTTTCTCCCTCGAGTTCTAATATTGCCTCACAAGAACATACTGGGAAGTAAAAGTGAGGGTACATCTCCCGGCCTTTGACTTACCAGAATGCAGGTATCCATTAGAGTATAGAAAGCGGAGAGAAATGCATAAGCTGCTTCCTCATATCCATACATCTCTGCAAGGCAACTTGTGTTTTATTTATTTTACTTTCTGGATTTATTGCATAAATATGTATTTTTTAAATGGGGAGCAATTTTAGCAAATAAAAACATAAAGAAATTGAGGTTATAGGGATGTGTTAGAGGTTTTACAGTGGAAGATTGATATTGGAGAATTGATGGTGGGATAAAGGAAAAATTAGGAAGAAAAGTGGTACATTATTGGCAATGTGTATGAAGTGGTGCGTGAGGTTTGCATATAGCCTCTTAATTTCTGTCTTTTAGGGGGAAACTCAGTTTTAATTCTCAGAAAAATCATGTGACTCTAAAGATCTAGTGGTTTTCTTTGGAAGATTTTTCTTTCAGATTATATGTGGTCATTACTTGAAATCTAAGTAACACAATAAAGTGGGCATTGTGCTAATGAAGGTAGATGAATTCTAATTTTTAGTGGAATCCAGAAAGGGTAAGTTATTTCTAGAAATCCCTTCTTCCCTCACTGGCTCAATTAACTCTTTCCCTTATACAGGACTCATTATTTTAAGTACCCCCACAGCCCATCTGGTGGAAGAACCCTCCAAATGAGTATCTTTAAATATTGAAGCTTGGCATGTTTTTCCATTTTGGGGGCTATTTTAGGTGTTTTAATATTGTTTTAACCTGTAGCTTTAAAAGAATTCAGAGAAGAGTGCTCAAGCTTCAATTTATAACCTCAGATCCAGGAGAGGAGTTTTCTTGAATAGTTTTTATCACATTTATTATCTAAGTATATTGTTACTTTAGGGTCATTACATACTTGTTGATAACTATTACCAAGTCAAGTTATCCTTGTTGTCATAGTGTTACCAAGTGCCCTTAGAGTGCTTAAATCTTCTCTTCAGACCACATTTGAGTAAATATGTGAGTGAATACACTTATGCCCTATATTTGCAAATATGAATTTATTTACTCTGGGTGGAAATATTGATAACTTGTTTCTTCTGTATTCCTATAGTCTCTTTTGGAGAGAATGTGATAAAAGCTATCCTGATGTGTAGGAATAACATTGATTCTGCCGCATAGAATTTACATTTATGATTTTCTTCCAAACTTCACATTCAGTCTTATTGGTTGTCTTTCCTACTAGGAAAGTTGAAGGAGAACTCCCTAAATCTTGAGAGAATGGGGAACTCTGTCTCACTCCAGACTTAGGTGATGGAATGAGGATAGAGTGTGTGAGAATGAGACATGTGATCATCCATGGGTCCTGGACAGAAGTCCTGTGGGAGAGGAAGGCATTCTCTTAAGGAGATTAGAAACAAGCCAAAGACTGAAAGGTAGATGAGATATAAGAATTAAAGTTTACTGCAGGCCAACGGGACAAGTTTGCCAGTATCTTTATAAATGGAGTTTTAATGCTGATGAGTGAACCACTACTGACCTTTATTATGGGATGTTTTCCCTCCTTGGTGCTTATACATTTCATATCCTTTTGCCATACTATTGGCTTTGATATGTCAGTGCTCAGTTCTCACCATTCCTTCTGTTGAGTCCTATAGCTATGGATGGGGCTTTACTGGAACAAGTGACTCTTCTAACTGTACCCTTCTTTCTGGCTCTTCCAAAACGGTGATTGACAGTAATGCAGTGTGGAAGTTTTCCCATTTGTCAGGGACCAGATTCTGAATATCTCCAAATGGATTTTCTATTATTGTTACTGTGATTCTTTGTTTTGAAATAAAAATGAATGTACATATGGAGAAAAAAAAAGGTACTTGGTAACAGATTGTGACCGGCCTTGAATATCAAACTATGGAACATTTAAGAGTTTTCAGCTAGAACAAATAGTATTTTATGATGCCTTATTTTTAAATCCATAGTTCACAGTTGTAAATTTAGAAAATGTTGTAACATATAACATGTAAATGTAAAGGAATGAATGCTATCACTCAGATATAATTATTATTATTGTTAGTTCAGCATTTTTATAGATTTTCTCTACATATACATATTTTATATACACAAATTTATTGTGATTTTTACTTTGATTTTGTTTTATTTAATCAATGATATTTTCTTCAGTTAGTTAACACTTTTCAGAATTCTTAATGGTCACATAACATATAGTGTTTATAGCATATTTTATATAAATATTTATTTATGATGACTTGTTGCTGTGAGTTCAGAAAAGTTTAAATAAGACTATTGCACATCTCTGTGCACATAATTTTATAATGCTTGCTATTACAATATAATTAGATAAAATATATAAACATTTAAGAATCTTGCTCATTAATAAAAATATATTTTAACAAGCACTGTACCAATATGTATTCATCACAACATACCGTAGACATACAGTTATCCAAAATTTAAGATAAATTTCAACTATTGATTTCCCTGAGCAAGAATATTTTATTTTCCTACGTTTTGCTAATAGGTTCTGGTTATTTTCTGTTTTGACTAAAAATTTCAACCATTAAAATGCAATAAAAGAATAATTAATCCATTTATTCATGTGATAACTCCAAATAAGACATTAATAGATAAATTTTGCGCTTCTTAAATCATAGCTACATATATAAGTTTGATCTTAACACTTCATTTTAAGATGCTAGTGCTTACAGATGCTAAGGTAGTAACATTGTGCATCTACTTTTTAATTCAACCTATTACCAAAGTATTGGTTTGAGTCTTTGTAGCGCATTCCTAACCACTCATAAAGCAGGAATAGACTTTAGTTTTTCATAAATTTTCCTTGTAGCAGTTTGACAGTTTCTAGAATATTCTTAATACTCTGAATTTTTTTACCTAAATAGGTTACAGCATTAACTTTTCTAGGTTTTTTTCTTTCTTTCTTTTTTTTTTTTGGCTAAAATTAGCCTGCAATACAGAGCTGTTCACACTTTACTTGGAATTTGTCTTCTCTTAAGCTCAATTCAAGCTGTACTTTTTTACTAAGTGTGCCTCTGCCTTTCTCCTGCCTGCTAGCCACCTCTTGCTCCTGTCCTCCCTTCCCAACATGCATGCACATTCTTGGTGTTATTAGTTTGCTTTAATACTGAAGTACTTCCCTTAGTTAATAATGTTAACTGAGTTTCTTTTGAGATATATTCTGCATAAATTAAAAGTGTCATATTTGGGTCAAAATTATCTTATTTACCATTGAAGGACATCCAGGTTTTTTAGAACTACCACATTCCTCAGGATCATTCATTTTCTTCACAGCATTCTCTTCATTTTCATGTTTAAGAATTATGATTACAACTGACACATCACATGAAGTATCCTATTTGTCACTTTGTGTTAAATAATACAGATAACATACAGAATAATATTTGTAAATTTTGGGTACCTTATTTTAAATCCCCATAACATTCCTTAGATCAGAGGGTTTATAATTTTGCTTAGCAACTGTGCTTTTTTTAAGCATACTTAACTAGTAATTTTATCCTAGCTCTGTGTGTATGTGTGTGTGTGTGTGTGTGTGTGTGTGTGTGTGTTCATGCTTGTCTAGGAGATGGAGAGCCAAGTGAGAGGTAGTGAAAAAAATTCCAGTTATATTTATTAAGTTATAAAAGTAATATTAATGTATAGCATAATTTGTATATTGTGTAATTTCAGTTATATATCCAAAATTCTAAGCAATCACTTGCACCAGAAATAAATTTGAATTGTAGAAAATCAAGCATTTCCTATTCAATTCACTAATGAAAACTTGGTATTTTTGTGGATCATTTTCACTGGAATAATTTAATGCTGATTTCACTTATGATGCAAATTCTAATTACAAAATTG
The DNA here is from genome assembly GCA_004024925.1 of Scalopus aquaticus. Lineage (NCBI taxonomy): Eukaryota > Metazoa > Chordata > Mammalia > Eulipotyphla > Talpidae > Scalopus > Scalopus aquaticus. The sequence goes on along the minus strand of PVIJ01006438.1, from coordinate 39,574 downwards.
ATCTTCTTTAATATTGATGAATTTCTTTTGATCAAGGTGCTAGTTAGCTTGTGCTTCATAACAGACTATCCAGAGTTTACTGGCTTATAATTAGGTTTAGCAAATTAGCAAGATTAGTGACCTAGTTAAATAAATGGCCTGAGGGCCAAATCCAGGTGCTTCTTTTTGTTTTCCCTGTCTATTTTTGTAAATTGTCATTGACACACAGCCATGCCTATATAGTGCTTACTGTCTATGACTGCCTTTATGATGCAACAACACAGTTGAGTAATTATGATAAGAGATCCTATTACCCACACAGCCTAAAACATTTGCTCTCTGACCCTATAAAAAAAAAAAAGTTTGCTGACCTCAGGCTGAAAACACCAATCATTTGTTAGCTTGCATGTGCCAACAATTTGGACTGAGCTCAGCTCAGCAATTCTGTAGATGAATTTCCCTGTAGTGACTCATGTGGTCACACACTGCTGGCTTCATTTACATGTGTGAGGTTGGTTTTGGCTGAGATGGTGGGGATAATTAGGTTACATGTTTCCAACAGGCTAGCCTGGGATTTTCATGTAATTGCTATTTCAGGAAATCCAGAAGCAGCAAGGGAGGGTAAATCCCAGTAAGCAAGAAGTTTTTGAACCCCTATCTATATAACAGTTTCTGCTGTCCGATCTGCTAAAGCAGGTCTTAGTGGCAGGTCAACCCTTCATGTGAAGAGGATCTATGCAGAGGTTATAGGGAGCATGAACAATTGGAGACAATTACTGCCACAATCAGTTTCCTAATTTCACAGATGAGAAAAATAAGTCCCAGGAAGTAAAGTGACTTGCCCGTGCTTACATGTTTAACGCTGTATTTGATCCATAATCTCCTGATTTCCTGTAGCAGTATTTTTCTTTTGTTCTTTTTTTAATGCCCTTCAACTCACCACCAGTAAACTAAACCATCACATGGGACCTGGGGACGGTATAACATAAGAGCTAACAATGTGGACTTGGATTTCAGACCTCCTCAACTTTAAACTTGGCTTCACTACTTTATAGTCATTCAAATCTTCTCATTGAATTTCTATTTCTCCTCTCCATATAGTGGTAACAAACTATGATGAGCCTACCTCATAAGTATGTTTGATGAGTAAAGAGCTGAACTCTGTGAGACATTACCATAGAACCAAATCAATATAAGTGTTCAAAAAATACTAGATACTTTAGTGTTATCATCCCACTTCATATTTTATTATACCTTTGTTATATCAAATACATTGTTTTCTTTTTTTTTTAATAATTTTTTATTTATTTATGTATACAAGCTGGGGTACAGGCCAGAGGCGTGGGGCAGCGAGAGGGTTCACCAGAGACAGAGTGGGGAGCAGAACAGACAGATCAGAGATACACTGCTGAGGGGAGCAGCAGGCGAGGCAGGAGAGGTCTGCCGCACCATGTGGGATTCTCCCCGGCTGGGCGTCGATCCGGCATCACCTGCAGCCAACAGCTCCACAGCACAGCGCCCAACCACTGTGCCACGGGGGGAGGCCCTACATTGTTTTCTTTTTAAAATTTTATCATTTCTTTCAAACTCGAACATTGACTCCTCCGTACTTCATCTCTTTATACTATGATTTTCAAATAATCTTAGTCTTTAGAGCCTCATGTTTCAATTAAAAGTTTTAGTACACCAGGGGCCTCCCTGGTGGCACAGTGGTTAAGCGCTGAGCTTTGGAGCTGTCGGCAGCGGTGACGAGAGTTCGACACCAGGCCGGGGAGATTCCCACATGGTGGAGCAAACCTCTTCTGCCTCGCCAGCTGCTCCCCTCAGCAGTGTATTTCTGTCACTCTGCCTGTTCTGCTCCCCACTCTGTCTCTGGTGAACCCTCTCACTGCCCCATGCCTCTGGCCTGTACCCCAGCTTGTATGCAGAAATAAATAAATCTTAAAAAAAAATAGTACAGCAGTTGGTCTTATATTAAGAAACATTTTTGATCTTTGGACCCTTCTCTGTTTGATCATAGCACATTTTCTAGAGGGGGAACTTTATTGGACAGATGATTCTCTCTAATGCTACATATTTAACCTCAACATATTCCATGAATAGCTATTGAATTTACTAGATCCTAGGAAGTACAACTCATTTCTTCATTTTCAGCGGACCATTAAATGTCAAGTCTCCTGATCACTGGCACCTAGTGTAGAAACAGTTCTGGTTTGTTGCTCCTATATACTCATTAATGCTTCAGTTTTATTATCCCTTTTTATAAAGGAGAACTGATTTCAGGAGTAAATTCCACTCCTTTCTTAAAATAGTAAACCATAATTAGCGTAGTTATTTTAGATTCTCTGAATTTATCTTTTTTTAAAGCGCTATTTAAAATAGTGCTTTAAATGGTTAAATAAACACTAGTAATATCTTGAAAATAGATTCATTTGGATAAAAGTATATGACATGTCTACACATAACATCCTTTACTTTACTCCACATTATTTATATTTCATATTTGTAATACTTTATTATTTTTCAGTGTTATCTTTCTCCATATCTATGTCTCTGATTCCACTGTTCTAGTTTCAATACCACATCAATTAAACTCAATATCAAGTGTTCATGAAATTAGCAATATCAGTCACTGAGATCCTTTACATATTTTCTTTCAAATGGCTTTTGGCATTTATTTTTCCTGAATCTGAGAAAGCATGTGCATTTTAAACTACAAGATTAATTTGCAGGCACATGTCTAATTTCTAGGAACCCCTGGGGTCACTCCCCTCAAGTTTTATTTATTTGAAGTGGTATTTAAATCTTAGTTCATCTTTAATAACAGAGGCTATGGCTTTCTTTAGAAAAATGACCCAATGTGTGCTGTAAGTAACGTAATTGCCTTGAATACCTAAATTATTTTTAAAAAGCATCAAGGAAATCACACTTAAAGTTTTACTTTCTTTTTTAAATTTCTGGCAAGGGACAAACACAAGGCTCTCAGTATGAACATGTCATCATGTGCTGGATAATGCTGCCCTTAAAAGAAATTTCTAAGGGCAAGTACAGCCTCCCTCTTTTTCATTCTCTTAATAGGAACTTAACTCTGCTTTCTCTGTTTTGAAAATTTGGAGGAATGTAGAATATTCTCATGTTTCCTGGATATCACCTTGTAATGACATTCACTGGCACTCTAATGCCTGATTCTAGACTTAGGCTTTCTTCAGAGGCTCAATTCTTGACTTGGGAGTAAAGGACCCAGTTTTTAGACTCACATGATAAAACCTGGGTTTCTATTTAGGAATGCTAGATTCAGAGGGAGAATCAGATCTGTTGGGGAGTATAGAATTTAGACTTATAAGACATCTTTGAAATTACCTAGGTGAAACTTTCCTACTAAGAGTTTATCTGCTAATGAAAGAGTTGACATCTTGAGTAGAGGAAAATCTTCCTCAGGATGTCACGAGTAGCAACCTCTCAGAGTAACTCAGTTACTCTGTGGGATCTGACTTTAAACCAGAAATATTTTCTTAGGTTGAACAAGGTTTTGCTAGTACCCAAGTGATTCTATTTATTAGATACTGATTCATATTGAGGACCCACTGTCCATTGCTGGCATTAACAAATAAAAAACACAGGTGGAACCTAGTTACATTTGAATTGCAGATAAACAGATTTTTGTAGGATAAATAGGATCCCAATATTTGTCACATTATAACAGGTAGTCCTGAAATGTATAAGACTTCAGTGTCTGGAAAAGAGAGCAAACAGACAGCAAGCAGGAGATCAAGACCCAAGCCACAAAGTTGCATGTCTTGGCATTTTTTAATTGAATAAATAGGACTATTTGATAGGAAAACTGAGGTAGATCCCTACTTTTTATTAATTTGGTCAAAATTATGACAGTTGAAAGGAGAGTCCTTGAAAAAATGTGAATTAATGATTGAAACATAAGTCACCAGATGGTACCGTGAACTTCTGACACACTTTTCCACTTAGTTTAGATTGGCATAGGGACTGAATGTGCCTGATTTGAGAGATGGAAAATAGCAAATAAGGCTGACTGACTGAAATACCTGCTAAGGGGAGCAATGGAAAGAGAGGAGAGGTCTGCTGTGCCATATGTGCTTACCTCCCTTGCCAGGAGACTTAACCCTTAGGCTCACAGAGAGGCCCCTGAGGGTATTTTGAAGTCAACAGATGATTCACACTGATGAGGACAAAGAATATCAGTATCACTATATATTCCCACAGATAAGAAACATATTCTGAAAATCTAAACAAATAACTCAAGAATACTGCTTTTTTTTGTTTTTAAAGATTTATTTATGTATGCATACAAAAGGGGTGCAGGCCAGAGGGGTCAGGTGGTGAGGAGTTCACCAAGACAGAATGGGAAATAGAACAGGCAGATTGACTGAAATATACTGCTGAGGGGAGCAGCGGGCGAGGCAGGAGAGGTCTGCTGCTGCGCCAAGTGGGAATCTCCCCAGCTGGGTATCGAATAAATGCTGCAGCTGCCAACAACTCCACAGCGCTGCACTTAACCTGTTGTGCCACCCAGGAGGCCCAAGAATACAGTTTTAATGATGACTTTATCATTTTGTGTGTGCGTAGTAATCCATTCTCCATCATAGAGTAAATATTTTCAAGTAATTATAAATTCCTAGGAATCATGGAAACTATATTATATTCACTTATTTTTCCTACTCTTTAAATTCTTAGCCAAAAATTATTTTCACTAAGATTATGAAAGAGAAAGTTACTATCTTACATAGCTTAAACTACACTCAATTACCTATTTATGTGTTAGTCACATTTAGCATAAAAATGTCGGTGTCCTGAAGTGAATATATAGGTAATTGTTTGTTGACTTACCGATGTTATGCATACAAATTGCTTACTTTATTGTTGCCTTTATAATGTAACTGAATGAAAGGATGTGCACAAAAATACCTAGAATATTTGTTACATAAATTACATCACTTTTTGATCATCTGAACGCAACAGTGATCAGTGTTTTTTGAAGTGTTTTGTAGCAGGCAGCCTCTTATAATCCTGTGTCTTTCTGTTATTTTATATTGTGATAGTCTACATTTAGATTTTCTCATGATTCAACCTGGTGAAGCCACGTTAATGTGATAACAATTCTCACCATCTAATAAATCCTCAGTGCCCAGGTCTATGCACGGTAACAAAGTAGAAGGGCTGCCAAAACAGAAATTCATCAGAACCTGAGTCTTGGGTCACAGCCCTCAGTTAATATTTATAGTAAATTAATATTTTAATTGATATTTACTAGCCAGTTCATCTTATCCTGAGTTTTAAAATTCCCTGGTGAGGATACAGATTGTCCATGGATCATTTAAGATGATTAGGAACTCAAGTACCAGTCACTGGTTCAGGTCAGCCACCCTCTTGGATCGTTCAGTTGTTCTAGCAGAGCGGAACATGGGAAGGAGGAAATGTATTATGCCAGTGTGGGAATCATTTTGACTAGGCAGTCAGATGAAACTGTACCCCGGGAATTCTCTGGGATATTCCTATCATTCCTTTTTTCTCCTATTCTGTGCTTGCCTAACCAACAGGATGTTCTGCATGCTGTTTTCCTCCTGGCTATGACTTCATCTCTCTGATGGTGATCCCAACTCTTTTCCTTAACAATTTTGCCCTGAAGGATGCTCCTGGTTTGCTGTAGCTCACTGGGGGCAACTTCTCCAATAGTACATCCTGCCCCCACTTGAAAGCTTAACAGCTAATTAAAGATTTTTGTGGAAACAGCAAAGTAACATTGTTCTTCATGAGTGTGTATTATGCAATAGGTGTAAAAGATAAATTACTTGTTATTCAAACAGTTAACTGAGAAGCCAAAACCTGTCTGAAACCAGTCTGTTAAGTCCTTCATTCAATAATTTATCTTTTTTTTTTAGTAACATATATTATTATGCCAACAAATTTATTAGCTTGAAAAACATTAGAATCTTGTCCTTATGGATAGTTTAGTCTTGCAGAGGCAGATACTAATCAAAATTCACCTTAATATAGATGTTTTAATGTATGAAATTTGTTAATGTGAGTATATAATAATACATATGAATTTATCATAATGTGAACCTAATGAGAAAGTAATGATTGAGGAGGTAAATAAGTGGAAATGTAAGAACAAGTTTGGGTTGGGCCTCCCTGGTGGCGCAGCAGTTAAGCTCTGCTCTATGGAGCTGTCAGCAGCCCCAATGTGAGTTTGACACCCTGCCGGGGAGATTCCCACATGGCGCAGCAGACCTCTCCTGCCTCACCCGCTGCTCCTCTTAGCAGTGTATTTCTGTCTATCTGCCTGTTCTGTTCCCTACTTTGTCTCTGGTGAACCCTCTCGCCACCCCACACCTCTGGCCTGTACCCTTGCTTGTATGCATAAATAAATCTTAAAAAAAAAAAAAAGAACAAGTTTTGATTGAGTAAGTAAAATGGAGTATTTGCAGGGAAGAAGGTGGTTTAAGCATGGAGATTACTGGAGAAGGAAACACCACATGCACGGTCCTTTGAAAATACCAGGTTTCTTCTGACAAAGGGAACATGGTGAGTAGTGAACCTGGAGAAGAAAGTTGAACACATTAAAAATTCTGGACGGTATGATAGGGCAGCAGTAGCCCCTAAAGTCTTTCTTGGGAAGGAAATTTGCAATTTTAATATCACTGACACAAAGTATGAGACAAAGATAGTTCAAAGGAAATGATAAATAATTGACAGAATAATGTAAAAGCATTATTTAAAATAGCAACAATTTGTGGGCCTCCTTGGTAGTACATGGGTTAAAGTCTCAGCACTGTCAAGCTATCTGCAGCCACTGTAGCATGAATTTGATCCCCAGCCAGGGATCTAATCCACATGGTGCAGCAAACCTTTACTGCCTCGCCTGCTGTTCCCCTCAGCAGTGTATTTCAATCAATCTGCCTGTTCTCCTCCCCACTCTGTCTCTGGTAAATTATTTCACACTTCCCCCTGAACCTCTGGTTTACACCCCCCTGGTTCTTATATGCATAAATAAATAAAATAAATCTTCAAATAAAATAGCAACAATTTGAGGAGCAGATCAAAATCCTTTTGTACAGTGCTGGGCAAATTCAGGATTCTTATTACTGTTATTTACCCTTCCTTTTCTTTATGTATTATCTACCAGGTCATGCTTTTTTCCAGACATATTATAGCTATCAATATTTTATTAAATAAGATATTTTATAGGTTATATAAGGAACAATTTAAAAATATTTATATGTGTATATATATAAACATATATATACACACATGTATATATACACACACACACGTATATGTTTATGTGTGTATATATGTATATATAAACATAGTTGTAAGTCAACTACATGAGGAAAGGTTTGTTCTTTCTATCACAGGAGACTATATTTGTTGATGCCTGTCAGGTGTCTCCTGAGAGAGATGCACTAGCCAAAGTACACACATGTGAATCATAGTTTACAGAAAGTCTGTCCTTGTGGGGCTTTGTGATGCCAGAACAGGAGAGAAAACAGTGTCAGGGTGTGTATTCAGAGGAATATCTCTAACCTCATTCTTTTCCTCCTACATCTGGCAGTCAAAACGATCCCAGTTCCTCTGGGAACCTTTAATCTATTTGTAATGCAAGGACACAAAGATAATTAAAAGTCCTCAGTCATCCTGATGTCACCAAGAAAAACTTCCTGGAAACAGAAAGCTATTGGGGCTAAATAGTTTTTATGCTTTATTCACTTGCCATCTAGTGAAGTTGTTAAAATATACACAGAAAGAAGACCGTCAGCCTGGCAACAGTAAAAAATAAAGCCTTGGCTATTTGACAAACTGAAACATTCACCTCTGAATAATAAGAAGTTGGCCCAAATATTAAATAAATATATTTCATTATGTAATCCATATTGTTTGTCATCAGGGGAAAAATTCAAAATCACTATTAAGCATATTTTGGGAAATTAAAGCCTGGCAGTTAATATTTTTGGTTTTCAAATAATTGATTTTATATTCTGTCATTTACTTTTACTTACTTTTACATGATTCCATAAATTATTTATCAACTTACAAAAAATTCATAAATTATATAGTATAGATAACAATTTAGAACAAAGAGATGGAAGGTACCTGTCAGTGAGTTGAACTTGTTCTCTGTAAACAGTATAATTATTAGAGCCTGTTTTTAATTTTCTGATGCTTTCTTTAAGCTCAAAAGGCATCATTTTATTATCGTCAACATAATTACCTTTCTATAGCTCTATAATCAGGGTTAATTTATTTTATTTAAAGCATTGTTGTCTTTCCTTAGACATTTTTCTTTTTAAAAAAAATTGCTGAATTTTTGGTGGGGTTTTCTGTTTTATCATGTACTTTCCTGAATGAACAACAGTTTCTCGAAGGGAGAGAATTATGAGACCATTTCATCCTCTGTGAAAATTGCAAGGGTTGTCTTTTAAGATATATGGCTAGTCCCACATTCAAGTAATATATCCCCTTTTCTTGTCATTGAATTTAATGCAGTAAACTTTCTGCATTAAATACATCTGCGTTTTGTAGATGTCAACTTACAGGGCCTGCTGCTACCCAGGCAAATCCATTCCATAAGATATGTTTCTTTGTCTGACAGATCATTCTTGAAACAATTAAAGCCTGTAGCTTTTATATATAAGACTGAGTGATACAACTTTATAATTTACAATGGAAATATACATGTTTGTATATTTTTTATACTAAATAAATGTAGATAAATAGATATAGCCTAGAAACAGCTATGTGTGTAAGAATTAATAAGCTGTATTTATACAATGGAATATCCAATATCAAAACAAATGAACAAAAGCTATGTAAGTAAGTGATGAATATCAAAAACATAAAAAACACATTCATGCATGTGTGTACAGGCACACACACACTAATATATGTATACACAGACTTTCTTCTCTGACTCTCCTTTAGTCCTTGGAGTATTTGCTTAGGGAAATAAACCAGCATTTATCCGGTAGTTCCGCTGATAAAGTGACTTAAGATGAATAATTCTGATTTTTCCTTTAAGTTAGATTCTGTTTTCTTCTGTTGTATGCTCGATAAGTGTTTGTTGATTGAAGGATTTTAGGTTTGAGATTAAGTTTAAAGAGAGTTTATTTTTTAGTTATGTCTTGATAAATATCATTTTGGCAAACGCTTGAAAATAATCAAGCCCATTTAAGATTCTGATTTTGATCCAATGATAATATAAACCATAGAAAGACTTTCTAGGCCTTTTGACATTGCAAAATTTGGTTCCAGTACATCTTGTCTTGGCAGGAAACCAGAATTGTAAAAACTGTTCAGATGTTTTATAAAATTATTGAGGTTAATATAAGATTTGGTTTTATAAATGATTGAGGGGTCAGAGAACATAGATGGCATATATTTTATTATCTAAACCCTAAAACTTGAAGGAAATTACTTACTTTTCCACTTTTTTAGTGTCTCTTTCATCAGAATCTTCATTTCCTATATTTTGGTGTAAATGTTTAAAACAATAAATGTTCAATATCCTGTGCTAAAGCTATTAGAAACCTTAAATGATATATACTAAGCACTTTCATTCAAGTAGAGTACAAGTGCAGTAACTAAAATGAACTTAGTTTTTCCCCAACAGTGTTCTTTTTAAATATATCTATCTGTGGGGCCTCCCTGGTGGCGCAGCGGTTAAGCGCTTTGCTGTGGCGCTGTCGGCAGCGGCGATGCAAGTTCGACGCCCAGCCAGGGAGATTCCCACATGGCTGGGTGGACCTCTCTTGCCTTGCCCGCTGCTCTCCTCAGCAGTTTATTTCTGTCCATCTGCCTGTTCTGCTCCCCACTCTGTCTCTGGTGAACCCTCTCGCCGCCCCATACCTCTGGCCTGTATCCAGCTTATATGCATACATAAATAAATCTTAAAAAAAATAAATAAGTAAATCTATGAAGATTGAGATGTGACTTTTTTTTTTTGTCAATGTACAGCATTAATTAACATCTTTCTAAATTGGCAAATGTAAGCCTTTGTCTCTAATTGTGTTTAGAAGGAGATATTTAGTCATTTGTTTTTTAAAAGTGACAGCCAATTTCCATAGTTTATTGCAGGCTGCATCAAGCAAAGATTTTGATGCTGACACTAAATTATTTGAATTAAAGGTAGCTAAGTATGATATTAGTTACCAGTCTTTGAAATGCAAGACTTTTACACTTACATAAATGTTGTCTAACTGTCAAAACAAAAATCTTAGTAGTACTTAATAATAACCTATATATATGGAAAATTATTAAATTTTAAAAGAAAATATTTCTAAATATGGATTATTAATTATATTTCAGGTAAGTTCTTCTACCAACTTACAGTTGGCCAAATGTCCAACTTTCAGGAGGTCATTCTGTTTTCTTGAAACGAGTAGTTACCTAGAACGTTTGTTTTCCCCCGATCATATCAAACCAGCCATAATGAAAGGACATTTTGAGGTCCATTTCTTGCTAGTACAAGGTCAAAATTTAAACTCTATCTCATGGCTCTTGCAGATCTTGAAATAAGAGATAAGCTGAGAGTTACCATAATGCTTAGTAAAACAAAAATCAAGTACAACAATGCCATTTTGTTGTGAAGGTCATGCTGGCCACAACACAACAAGAAAGGAGAAATACGTTTCCTTTCACAAGCTATCATGTGATCTTACCTTCAATGACTAATAGCTGTGAAATTTCCCCTTGATACTCTCTGTGCATACCTGGCCAGGGAGATAAAAGCAGAGAGGTTTTGAAATCATTTTTAATCACTTATCTGTTAGTAAAGATTTAAAGTACAGGTTGGATTTGCTGACTTCAGTTTTTTTTAAGATTTGCAAAAGTATCATCTTGACTTGAAAAAGAAGGAACACAAAAGCAGTAGGGATGCATTATATGATTCAAAAGACCAGGTATCTAGGTTACCACACATTACTCCTCCCTTAGAAGTCCAGGCTCCCTGCAGTAGTCTACAAAACTGCATTTGAGTGAAAATTGAATGCCATTATTGCTTCTTATGGACAGACCTCATGTTTTAGTCATCCTTTTATCCCCAAAAGATTTTTCAACTAACTCAAATTGTACAAAGCAATTTCATTACATGGTAGAAGAATATGCCATAGTTTAATGAAGCTATGATATACATGAATGCTTCTAAGTACTCAGGATATCCAATAGTAGAGATGTAGAAGGCCTGTGTACTTATAAAAGTTTCCAAAACTTCTCTAGTAAGGAAATTTTGATTTTGCTTAATTTACAATCTCTAAACTGATTAGATTTGGAAGTCTTTTTTTTTTCTTTTTTGTATGTTAATTCATTGTTGTTTTTTTGGTAAGTACTCTTTGACATTATGTACAACTAATATTTAACATGACCCACATTGGAAAAGTATTATTTCTTTTTTTGTGAATAGCTCATTTCTCCCATTCCATAAGTTTCTTTTCCAAATTTTCTTCAATGAACTTTGTCAGCCAAAATGTCTTAACTTATAGTCAGAGGTGGTGATGGGATGTGAGTTTAATTGTTTATGTCTGTGCTTAAATATGGGTCATACTTATTTAAAAATTACTTGAAACCACTTCAGAAAGCACTGACTGAGAGCTTCAGTTCCTTTCCGGCTTCTTCTTGTTATTTTTTTTTCCAATATATATTTTTATTGTTATTTGTATCTTTTACATTTTGTATTCCCCTGGGGTAACTCACCACCAATTCACTCATGATCCATCTCCGTGGCCCCTTGTGTTCTTTTCTACTCCATTTTGTGCCCTTATCCTCCTCCACCCCCCCCCAAGTGTCTCTCCTATTTGGTTTCCCTATAGTCCTCTTATAAGTGAAACCATTCAATATTTTTCTCTTTCTTTCTGGCTTGTTTCGCTGAGTATGAGCCCCTCTAATTCCATCCATGTCGCTGCAAATTGCATGTGTTTATTTTCTTTGAATGCTGAATAGTATTCCATTGTGTATATGTACCACATCTTCTGGATCCAGTCATCTATTTTTGGACATCTGGGTTGCTTCCATACCTTTGCTATTGTGAACAGCACCGCGATGAACATATGCGTGCATGTATCCTTTTGGATTAGTGTTTTTGTGTCCTTTGGGTAGATTCCCAAAAGTGGTATTGCTGGGTCTTATGGAAGCTCCATGTTTAGTAGTTTGAGGAACAACTAATCTTTGACAAAGGAGCAAAGAAAATGCAGTAGAACAAGGACAGTCTATTCAATAAATGGTGCTGGGAAAACTGGACAGCCACATGCAAAAAAATGAAGCTAGACTACTATCTCACACCCTGCACAAAAGCCAACTCAAAATGGATAAAAGACCTAGACGTAAGACCTGAAACCATAAAATTTATAGAAGAAAATATAGGCAAAACTCTACACGACATACATTTCAGCAAAATCTTTAACAACACATCCCCCAAAGTGAAGGAAGTGAAGGACAAGATAAACAGGTGGGATTACATCAAAATAAAAAGCTTCTGTACAGCAAAAGAGACATTAATCAAAACAAACAGACACCCTACCTACTGGGAAAAGATCTTTGCACACAATACATCCAATAAAGGACTGATAACAAATATTTACAAGGAACTCACACAACTCAACAAAAACAAAGCTAACAATACAGTCAAAAAAATGGGCAGAAGAGCTAAAAAGACACTTCTCCAAAGAAGAAAAGCAAATGGCCAATAGATACATGGAAAAATGCTCAACATCACTTATAATCAAGGAAATGCAAATCAAAACCACTATGAGATACCACCTCACACCTGTGAGGATGGCACACATTAAAAATATAGGCAACAACGGGCCTCCCCGGTGGCGCAGCGGTTAAGCGCTGCGCTGTGGAGCTGTCGGCAGCGGTGACGCGAGTTCGACGCCCGGCCGGGGAGATTCCCACATGGCGCGGCAGACCTCTCCTGCCTCGCTCGCTGCTCCCCTCAGCAGTGTATATCTGATCTGCCTGTTCTGCTCCCTGCTCTGGCTCTGGTGAACCCTCTCGCCGCCCCACACCTCTGGCCTGTACCCCAGCTTGTATGTAAAAATAAAAAAAAATAAAAAACCTTTAAAAAATATATATATAGGCAACAACAAATGCTGGAAAGGATGTGGAGAAAAAGGAACTCTACTACACTGCTGGTGGGAATGTGAATTGGTCCATCCGCTATGAAAAGTATGGCGATTCCTCAAACTTCTTGTTATTATTTAACCTCCACTGCTTCTCTTCCCTCTGTATGGCTTCCCATAGTTTGCCATTTTATATCTTTGTTGTGTTACTTCTTCAATCATCTAGAATATGATACTCTTTCTTATTTTGCCCTTTTCTCTCTCTTGTTTGAATTTCATGGAAAGCAACCAAGACATAATGTAAGAAAATATGAAAAACAGTGAAATACTTAATTTTTATTTCCGCAACCCCATAAACCAAAATTAAATGCACTAATAATGTTAGTTCATTTATGGGGAAATATCTCTAAAAAATGACACAAATGTGACAGCAGCTATAACTGGGACTCATGCTGAATCCATAAAATGTTGTCTAGTAAAATGTTCAAAATATACGGTAATGTGTGTAATAACTATGGAAATAAAAATTCCACTAAAGCATTTTTAAAAGGTTACTGTACAGGGCCTCCCTGGTGACACAGTGGTTAAGTGCTGCACTGTGGCGCTGTTGGCAGCGGCAAGCGTTCGACACCCAGCTGGGGAGATTCCCACATGGCATGGCAGAACTGCCTCACCCACTGCTCCCCTCAGTAGTGTATTTCAGTCAATCTGCCTGTTCTGGTCCCCATTCTGTCTCTGGTGAACTCTCTCACTGTCCCACTCCTCTGGCCTGTATCCCAGCTTATATGCATAAATAAATAAATCTTAAAAAAAAAAGGTTACTGTACAGAAATATATTTTGTGCAAAAACAGTTATTCTTTGGGGATTAATTTTTCAGAGAATGATAGACTTTTGATGGGATCTTATTCTTTTACTTTATCTAGCAGGAAAATATGCATCATATTTCTGTTATTCTGAGGCAGATAGCTTTATCATTTCTGATTAAGGTCAAGTTGCAACTTTGGTAAGTGTAACTCAGAAACTCCTTTAGTCATGGCAATTTGAGATGGATTTCTCATTAATAAAGAACAATTAACAATAATGATTAATGTAACTACTTTTAATTTATATAACACCTTTTAATCAAATATTTAAAATCTTTAATTTTCTAGTAAAGTTTCGGTTACATTTTATGCCTGCAATTTTTTTTTCCTGTTAGAATAGTTTCTTTGTCTCTATAGAGTAGCCGTGTAGTTAATGAGTATTTATTTTGTGCTCACAGTATTTCTACCAGCGTTAACTGCCTAAAGATATGTTTTAAATAGCTTTAATTTCTGCATGGTACAAATAAACAAGTAATTGTAACAGAAAGATTGTTAAATTTATGATGATGGTAGTAGTAACAGAAGGAAAAGGAGATGAAGGAGATGAAGAGGAAGAAAAAGCTATACTTTCTTTAGGTTTTAGCTTATGCCTGTTGTTCATTATGTTTTGCAGATAATCCTTTAAATAACTGAGTTAAATACTAATCTTTTTTTTTTAAAGATTATTTTTGCATACAAGCTGAGTGCAGGCCAGAGGTGTGGGGTGGTGAGAGGGTTCATCAGAGACAGAGTGGGGACCAGAACAGGCAGATTAACCAAAATACACTGCTGAGGGGAGCAACCCAAGAAGCAGGAGAGGTCTGCTGTGCCATGTGGGAATATCCCTGCTGGAAATGGAGTTAACTGAAGTGGCCTACAGCTCTGCTCCACAGCGCTGTGCTTAACCCGTTGCACCACCAGGGAGGTCCTTAAGTACTAATCTTAATGAACAAGGATATAGGAAGGGCTTAGAAAGCTTAAGTAAACTTCCAAAGTTCATATACCTGTATTTGCATAATGGTTTTAAACTTAAGTTAATACTTTTAATATTTTTTAATTTTAATTTATGTTTAATTTATGTTTTAATTTATGTTTAATGAAAGTAACATTGGGGTATCCCATTCAGTTATTACCACCATCATGTGCCCATCAGCAACTCACCCATAGTTCAGCACCACAGACCATTATGCCTCCCTCCCTTCTTGTTCTTTCCCTTCCCCCATCCTTTCCACCCATGGTGTCTCAGTTCTTAGTTATCAAGGGTTAATTTTTCATCTTGTCTTTATCTGACTATTAATTTAGTTACTTTATATTCTACATAGTAGTGACTCATAAAACTTTACAAAAACAAAACAAGTAACCTAATCAAAAAATGGGCAAAACAACTCAGTAGACACCTCTCCAGAGAAGATTTTGGAACAGACAAAGGACACATGACAAAATGCTCACAGTCACGTGTTATTAGAGAAATACAAATCAAAACCATAGCTGATATATAATCTCACACCTGTGAGAATGGCCCATATAGAAAAGCCCATGAACAAGTGCTGGTGAGAATGTAGAGAAAATGGAACCCTCCAACACTGCTTGTGGGGATGCAAACTGGTCAAGCCCTTACGGAAAGCAGTATGAGGTGTCTCAAAACCTTAAATATGGATCTGCCATTCAACCCCATGATTCCACATCTAGGTATCTGTCAAAAAATTAAAAAAAAAAAAGAAAGGAAACTTGTCCTTCCATGTTTGTTACAGCACTATTTACTATAGCTAAACTATGGAAAGAAACCCAAGTGTCCCAGAAGTTTATTCTTTAGCCACTATTTTAGGCCACATGTTTGTTAAAGTTTAGAAGTTAGGAGCAGAGAGGAAGATGCTAAAAAGACTAAAATAGATAGAAATAGGGAATATCTATTTCCCAATGTGGTTTGTGTTTCTTTAATGCCCAACACTTACTTTTAATAGAATATGTTATATGACTGAATTGGTTTGTAATATCTGTCAAAATTTATTTCTTCAAATATCTCATATACCATCTTATTCTTTTATCCTTTTTGATATCCTGATCTGATATTCTCCTTTATTTAAATTTACTTAACTTTGGGCCCTTTATGTACATCACTTATATGATCAGTCTTTCTGGTTCATCTCATTGTCCGCAGCCCCCAGTAACACACAGATTAAATGTCTTTGGAGAAAGACTAGCAAACATATTTCTTTCAAAACAAGCCACTCCTTTATTATCATAGTGCATATTTTCTAATGAATGAAAAGGACTAGAATACAGATGGACATAGTGAGTTTCTCTAATGTCATCTAAAATATTTTAATAATTCATGAATATTAATTTCCTTTTTAAGAAATCATTTCACTGAAAATGTTATAATACTTACATTTAGGAAATAATAGGTAACATGGCATTTAAATAATTCAAATTATTATTTCAGTTATTATGATAAATATAAATATCTGAATTTAAATCATTACTTCTGGCCATTCTGTACTTACAGGAATACATATCTACTATCTTTAATGATAGCTCTGCTCTACTCAGGGTTCTATGGCATATGACTAATGTATTCTGGGAGAAAAAGTGGCCAAAAGTATATTGAAATCTATGTTTTTATCAGGTGGATTGTGATGGAATTGCAATTTATTCTTCATTATATAGGGTAATTTGTCAATATTGTATAAATGACAAATCTTAAATTAGGTTATAATTATAAATGACGTTTCTGTTTGGGCAGTCAGGTGTTCCGAGTCATGATGTTCTAACATGTTTTTATTAGTAAGTTGTTTCCTTTTTATTATTCAAAATCAAAATACATGGCATAATGAGCTTTCAAGCAAACTTAAAGCACATATATGAAATCTAAATGATTATATTTTTGTCTTAGATAAGTCAATATAGAATCAGCTAGAAAGTGGAGTGTTTTATAAAAGTAGAAACCTTCATAAGAGGGTAAAATATTCTAAAATCATTTTTCAATTTAAGAAGTAGCAAACATAGTTTTCCCCATTTTAAACATCATTTGAATTTCAATCCCTCAGCTAATCTTTTCCATATGGACCATTACATTTCAACGGGGAGTCTATAATTTGAGCTAATTAGAAGCAAGTTTTTAATTTTGTCTTTTGATGAAACAATTCCCTGTTCATATCCAGAATTCAGGAGGAAGTTTCTTTCCTGTTCAACCTCATAGACAACTTTGATATGAAAAAGGATATCTACATTCAACATAAACTCAGATCTCTGTGCCCTTATCTTTCTAATGTCTTTAGTATTCACAGAAACTTCCTCTGCTGAGTTCTATGCCATGCTATGCACATCACTATATATTTAAAGATGCATACAGATTCTTGTATCTAACTGACATTTATTAACCAATTACCACATACAGGGTATGGTGATGGGCATGAAGGATGCAAAGCTGCATTAATCGTTATCTCTGCACTGAGGGAAATTGCATTTTAACGAAGATACTTTAACACAGACACTAGAGCACAGTGAAAGATAGTGAAGATGTAGGTTGATGAACTTTATGAATGTAATGTAGAATGACTAACACTCTGTGGAGAGCCAGTAGTGATTCACAGAGATCTTGCTTTTGATGGGGATTTAACATATGAGTGGGAGACCACTCAATTACAATGGTAAAAAGTAATTAGTAGCAAACAGTGATTGAAGATTCTATGTCTGTCTCATTCCATGCACTCTATATACATTACCTCAACTAATCCTCCCCAAACTATTAAATAACATAATTATTATCTCAGTTTAGAGATGAGCAAACTGCAGAGAGTTTAATTTTGGTAATCACATGCTATAAAATATGAATGAACCTCCATGTAAATATAAAATTTTATAACTTTAAATCTAGCAGTTTAGTGCAAGGGCTGGATTACAAACCTTAAAAACAAAACAAAACAAAACAAAACAAAAACTATTAATTGAGGACATGAAAACAGGCATGTATATGTAATATCTTTAGGTTTGGGATTATAAGAGTTCAAAGGCTGGATGGCTGGTAATATTGCAGGTAAATTAAGAGACTGAAATTAGACGTTGGGTAGATTGTGAAGGGATTTATACGCCAATTATTTGCAGTCAGTGTTATGACTGTGTACTATTCATTGGTAAAGAAAATATGTATATCTTTCTTTTATTCTCTTGTGGGATTTCTGAAGGAAACTGTGGCAGAAATGTGAAGGATAGAATTTAGAGGGAAGAGAGTGGAGAGTGTGTTTAGAATTATACAGGTGGGAGAACATTAATCAGAACTCACATAAATCAGTAAGCATAAGTCTGACATTTTAGAACACAAGATCTAACTAACAAAATGTACCTTATCAAATATCTATAGCCAAGAAGAAAATTTTGTGATACACAAAGTAAGCAAAGTAATAAACATGAAAAACATTAACATTTAACATGGAAAGAAAATTAAACCTGTCTCAAAAGCACTAGCTATTTTAACTGTGGCCAATTGCTTATACAAGGCAGAATATAAATGTGGAAATCATTCAGCTTTCATAATCAAAGGAAACTGTTATCCTCAAAGCATAAACTTCAAGATGAAATAAGCACAATTTTAAAGACTGTCTTTGTATAGATCCTTCCCCAAAAGTGAACAGCTTCAGAGTTTTGACACGTGCCAGGTAAAACTGTTCATAAAGTATAAAGGGACAGTGGAGACTAAAATTGTCTCAGGCTATGATGGAAGCCATAGTTTGGAAATAGGAATTTCTATCAACTTTTAAACTTCCCAATTTTCAAACAAAACCATTTAATTCACATTCACATCCCACCTCCCCCTTTTCCATCTTTCCCTCAAGCATAGTCATTTTTGCATATTGCCTATTTTCTGCCAGGAAATGTTTGGTATCATCAAGTTTCTTGATCACTTCCAGAGAGAATTAACAATATCGTAAAAAATATAGCAATCAGTTCTCTTAATTAGAAGTAAATTGTACTGTTTCCTTGACCCACAGAGAAAAATATCTATTGATCCTATCCAACCAGTGAATTAGATATTTTTTTTTTTCAATCAGCTAAGTCCTCAGTTGATTGATTTAACATAATGCTGAAGAGGAGAAATGTTATAATTAGTAATGCAGAGAAAAATTTGGATTCAGCTCCTGTCTGTAACATCCAAGTAAAAGCTGCACTTATCATCACTAGCCTGGATTGAACCCAGTGTCTGCCACATAGTAGGGGCTCACATATTTTTGTTAAATGAATAATTGGATATTAGTCTACGGTTAGATACATCTAAGTCACAATATCCTCATCTGTCATGAGAACAGACTGATTCCACATCAGCATGTCTAAAACAAAACAAGTCTTGGTTCTACTTTATTCTAGTTTCCTCTTAGCCCTAGTATAGTGAAGTGATTTCTTTATTTCAGATTAATTTTATTTTTTGAGATGAAATCTCATGTGGGAGTTTAAAGAAATCAAACAAAAATCAACACTTCTGTTATTGAAAAGAGGTTAAAGAACTAAATATGTGTCTGTTCCTTGCTCCAGTTCCACCACCATGACATGCAATTTTCTGAAAAATAAATGCAATTTGAAAGTTAATGGTAAAGCATTATTTATCCTAGATTGATCATGTTCTTTTTATATTATTTTCTTTCAGATTTTCTCATTCATGTATTAGTCTTAAATCCAGAACCCTCCACCCTCATCTCCCAGTCACACTAGATTCTTAAGCCTTGTACTTCAGTACAGACATGAAAACAGTCTTTTTGTTGAAATAAACTTTCATCAAGGTGAGTCAATTTGCAAAGCAGAAATAAAGCTGTGGTATCTTTTACCATTAGTTATGGCAAATAACTGCCTCCTTACCAGTTTATTTTCATTGTTAATGATTTTGTGGCTTTAATGTAGGTATTTGACATACCATAGAACCCCCTATTTGAAGTGTACAACTGGCTAAGTTCTATATAGCTTCTTTCATTCATAATTGTATTGAGATTGACCTATGCTGTTGTATCATAGTCCATTTATTTTTATTTTTATTATCTCTTGCATACTACAGTTTTCTAAGGATTTCATTTTTTAAATTCTTTCTTAACTGATATTGTTTTCTTGATTTTAATTCCTGATTAAACATTCTAGTGTATAGAAATAAAGTTGATATTTTATATTTTGATCTCGTATCTTGAAAACATTCTCACCTCACTTTTTTAGATTTAGCTTTCTTAGAGTTTCTATAGGTATTTTTACATTGAGTAGTATAGTCTGCATATAAAAAAAAAAAACAAGTTTAATAATGCCCTTTTGAATTTTTGTGTCTTTTACTTTTCCTTGCCATATTACTTTGACCGGGACTCCCAGTACAATGTTAAATCCAAGTAGTGTGAGTAAACATCCTTTCCTTGTATCTGCTTTTAGGGTATAAGCATTCACTATCCCTTCATTAAGCTTGAAGTTCACTATTTTTTTTTAGATTCTAGTTATGAGATTGAGGAAATTTCTATTTATATTTTGCTGAGAGATTTTATCATGAATGGATTTAGGATTTTTATTAAATAGACTTTTAATACATTTTTTTAAAGATTTATTTATTTATGCATACAACCTGGGGTACAGGCCAGAGGTGTGGGGCGGCAAGAAAGTTCACCAGAAGCAGAGTGGGGAGCAGAACAGGCAGATCGATGGAAACACACTGCTGAGGGGAGCAGCCGGTGAGGCAGGAGAGGTCTGCCGCTCCATGTGGGATTCTCCCCGGCTGGTCGTCGAACTCACCTCACACGCTGCTTACAGCTCCACAGCGCAGTGCTCAACCGCTGCGCCACCAGGGAGGCCCTAATACATCTTTTGGGCAATCATTTATTTTTTTGTCTGTTAATATAGTGAATTGTATTAGTATATTAGTGAATTACATTCTTCATACATTGTTTCATATATTGTGCAGAAGTTCCTATAATTTTTTCACTAAGTTTGTTTCTTTGTTCACGAGGGTTCTAAATCTGTAATTTACTTTTTTTTTGGTAATAGAACGAAACTGATTTCTACACCATAGGTAATCTTTTTTTTTTTTTTTTATCTGCTCTGCTGTTCCAGCTTTTATTCTCTTTTCTTGGACTTTGCACATTTTACTTCCCATTTCTGCTCCAGAGCACCCGTTTTCATAGAATTTTAACTGTTGCCTTTTATACTCCCTGGGCTTGAAAGTTATCCCTTTTTTTAACTTACAAAACTAAACCAAAACAAAGCCTCGAAATATGACTGCAGAATTGAGGCTGCTAGAAGGGGAGGGTGGAGGTGGGGACAAAGGGGAGAGGGGACACAGTGGTACATAGTAAAGGGATCCGATGCTCTGGTTGTGGCTGCGGTGTGGTGATGTACATCAGAGGAGGTGTAAACCTATACCCCTGAATCATAAGCCTGTTGTAACCAATATAACCTCCATTATAAAAATGTAATAATACCTGCATTCTAACATTTTGCAAAATCAATAAATTAGTCTGAGAAACTGACAGTACAGCATTTTGATTCTATCAAGCACCTGAACATTGTTCCTCATCCAAAAAAAAAAAATCACTTTTCCTATGCACTCATCATTAAGCTCTCAGCAATTATAATGCACAATAAGGTGTCCAAACCATTATTAACATTCTGCTTTAACAGCTGTCCTAACCCCTATTGGATCTAATGCATTTTATTTTTAGCATGTATTTTATGATCCTTCTTACTATCGAAGTGAGACATAAGTTCAAGTACATGAATATAATTCTGCAGTGATAATACAGAGGTGAAATAAAGGGCAAATAATTTATTGTGAAATAATTATATTTATTTTATGTTATAATTGCTGGATTTACCCTTCTGTGAAGCCTAAATGAAATAATCAGGTATTTGCACCTAACGTAGATTGCCTTTAATGGGCAATTTTAATTATTTATTTATTGTTTTTATTTACAGATTTATTTTATTGTAATCAAACACCATAAGTAATATTTCCTTGTAGGTAATGTGATTATGCCTAATGAAAAAAAAAAACAAAAAATATAGTTTTAAATATTTTTTTCTAAGTTTAATCTTTCTTCAATTTAGGCAGATATTTGTGGAAAGTTAGTGTGTTCTTAAAATGTGCCAAATGCTCTGTGTCATTATTCAGTAAACAATGTTAAGGGTTAGACTCAGTTAACTATTTTCTTCCTCTTTGATGCAAGGGCAGATACTCAAAGCCATGTAGGATATTAGGTATATTAGGTAGTCTTTTTTTTTTTTTTTCTTTGCTGCAGTAGTGTCCTGCAGATAGCAAGAGTTGCCTGGGTCTCCCCACTAAAATTGCCCTGTTGCCCTAAATTACGCTGAAAAACAAAGCACACTGCCAGCCAGGTTTTCACAATCCTCTGTTAGGAGGATGTGATGCTTCTGGGGATAGTCACTGGACAGAAGTTTAAATAAAAATAATATTCAAACCTACATTACTCAATATCACATTTTAATCATTTCTTCAAAGTTTGCAGTTAACAGATGGAATCTTGTGAAGAAAATCTCTAGACACATTTTACAATATATTGTTATTCACAATTTTTAGGTAAGTTTTGTATCTTTGTAATCATTCCATTAATGTAAGTGAATTTGCTGGTTTGGGGATTCTGATGATTTTTTTTAAGTTGCACAAAGTCCGTACTTTTTGATACTTAATGTTAAAATGATAAATGGCAAGTAAAAAAACACAAAATTGAACTAGTACCATTTGTTGCTATTGAGAATCAGAGACCATATTTGAAAAATAGTAAAGGAGCACTTGGGTTCTTCCCTTTACTTAATAGGCAATGATGTTATAAATGCATACTTGTAAAATATATTTTAAAAATGAAGGTTTTTTTATGTGCTAAGGTCTCAGACTATTCCTTTTAAGTTTTTTTTTAAATCAATTTAGATGCCTTTGTGTTTGAAAGTCTGATTCTACATGCAAACTAAAATTATGATACTCTATTGCATCACTTTCCCCCTAAATGGCAATGCAATTTCCCTTGGCTAGATTCTGGACCTTTTTATTTTTATATTTAAATTAGGGGTTGGAAAAGAATTAGGTTTTTAATGGTGAATGGTCTTGGCATTTGTCAGAAGTTGATGATGCAGCTTATATAAAATTAAAATTTAAATGATTTAAATGTTGAAACCTTTTTACATTGTTACTAAATTTTATGTAATATCCTAACATAAAAATAAAGTATTTTAACTAAAATGTGAAGGGTTATTACAAAATGCAGCCATACATAAATTTAAGAGATATTATAGTTGAGCTTAATATGTGGTAATAGATCTCAACATATTCTAAATGCCATCCCTTTACAGGGATGTCTACCATGTAGGAAATATAATAACTTAATATATGTTGTGTATGTTTTTCAAAGTGAATTTCTGAGGAAGATCTAATAGGCTGCAAATATAATAGAGTGTGCTGGGAAATGCAATTAAGAGAACTGTGGTAGTCAAGTATGCAAATTATGTCCATCTGTTGAACAAACCCTTGGGATAATATGGAATTGATGGAAAGAAGTGAATGATTATTTTCCAAGCACCCTGTCAGAAGCCATACATTTTAAGCCTAACTGAGAAGACAGCAACGGTTTCTAAACATCCTTACTAAGCATCCTTACTAAGCTAGAATCTTTCCTTGGTCTAAATGATTTAGCAAACCCAAAATGTAAACCAAGAACTAGAATAAAGTTAGATGGATTTGTTTCATTATATCTGCATCAAATTTGAGCCAATTCAATCTCTCAAATGGTTTTGGCAATGACTTAGCTTCCTGGAATTCTTTGTAGAGTGCAGTCATATCCATCTCCCAGATAGAGATTTGGACATAAAATGGGTTATAGAAAGAAACCCTGGGGTTTTGAAAATGCCCTGAGTTATAAAATGATTTTCAGGGCAGTATTGGTGGTAAAAAAGTTGTCATGATTATTTAGTGGAAACTTAGATTAAATCACAACTCCCTTCTCCATGCTGCAGGTAGGGTATTTATTGGAACCACTATGTTTTAGAATATATGTAGACCCTGCACTAGAATAACTCATCTACTAATATAATATTAAAGATGTATGTCTCATATAAAAGGGAAAGTACAAATGTTAGTTGACTAACACAAGGATTATTTAAAATTTAAGGACCTTATTAATTATTTAAATACACATACATTGTTGGCACACTTTTGTTTTGATAAAATCTATAAAGTGAAGTCACCCAGGTATAAGAGTTAATGGTAATTTTTTTCCCCCCACATGAAGGACATGTTATGAAACTCTGAGTTCATGAATGTTGACTATCAGATCAGCTGGTGTTTGCCTCCTTTGATAGTTCTCTGTATGAGAGAACTACATTTGTTTTCCTGCAGGAGTCTAGAAATAGGTTAAGTGATATCACAAAGTGTCTTCTAAGGTTGGATCTCCACAGTGCTGGTTAATGCTCAAATAGGGAGCCATAATATAATATTCCTGGTCCCACCGATCTTGACATGAGCAGCAAGCTATACTCCTTAATACATTGAATCTTTCTGATGATCAGCATGAGAATTTTTGTTTGCAAATGGAGCGCATTGCTGATTTTTATAACAGTCCTAGTACATTTTGTGTCACTTAAAAGTATTTCTCATTGGAGTCAACATTGTCTTTGACATTGCACTGTTAAAGTAGGGACATAAAATATCAGAGGCATTTTATAAGATCAATGCAATCCATTGAGATGTATTCCTCTGTTTTATTTTAATCATCATTTTTGAGGGGTAAAGATTGGAGGTCATTCTTCATAGATTTTATATTGCCCGTGTGACTTTACTTTTAATGCACCCATATTGAGGTAAAGTGTACCATCCTTTTTGCTTAGTCTAGAATAGTTTCTCAGAGTAAAGTTCCTACAGCATCAGAATCAACAAAGGATATGCTACTAAACTCTTAAATTCTTGAGGACACTCATGATACCATACTATTAATACTCAACTACGTAGACTCCTGCATAAAGGCATGCTCACAGTAGAGCTTTCATTATTGTATGATTAAATCAATCTAATCATTTCTCTTTTACAGAATGGCACTTGATGTTCATACCAGGCATTAAAATAAGGAACTAGTAAATCTGGGAGCAGTTTATAAACTATAATAGGAGCTTAGGAAATAGTTGAAACTAAAGATGGATAAATGGAAATTGTTTCTTTGGCATTTAAAAACAAGGTTCATCCGGGTAAATTTATATTTCTAGTTGAACTCATTGATAGACTCATCCCATCCCACCCTACCCCATCCTATCCCATCCAGTCTAGCAAATACAAAGCCCCTGAAAGGGGCTTGCACAGAATGGAAGTTTTTTATAATTAGAAAGAGTATGGGCAAGGTTTCTAGCAAAGGAAAAGACAGATTAATTCAGGCAAAGACACCTTCCCTTAAGGGAAAATACGCACGCTCAATAACTCACTAATATATACCAGGAAACTGCAACTTCATTAGCTTAGAATTCTACTTTTGGGAGAGGCTGGAAACTTTATTGAGGTTAGATATTAAATCTTGGTGGGTCCTAACAAGAATGACTCCATTTTCAGCATTATGTTGCTTTAACTGTGTCTATTAATACTGTGTGTTCACAAAAGTGACTCTCTTTCCAGATGTGTTTTCAGTAATTAATCCATTCCTTTACTCAGCATCTATTTAATGAGTTCCTACTATATGCTAGGAATTCAAGTTATTACTGATACAGCAGTGAAGAAAACACTAGCTCCTGCCATCATGGTGTTTGTATTCTAAATTAAAATATTAAGAATAAAGGGAAATTACAAGAATGAAAATGTAGGTAATATTTCAGTGGGTTCAGTTCAAGGTGAACTTTTTCATTTGTCCCTGAAATCTCTAATTAGAACTACCTATGTTAAGTCTAAAATTTGGATTAAAATTATGTTCTTTAATTTTCAAGTTTTTAAAATAATCTTTGTATGAGGTTTTCTACTAAACTAATCTCAAAAAGCATATGACATCATATGAAAAATTATCTTAAGGTTTCCCAATGTTCCTTCATATTTATGATAGCACTAATAATATCTGTGTACTGAACTAGATTTCATGGGTAAAAAAATTCTGTTTAGCAAGTAAAATATAATGAGGAAAAAATCTGTCCATTCTTGCTAAAATATTGCTCATAACTTGGCTTTCTTGAACAAAAATGTTCATATTTTATTTAATTTGATTTTTTTAAAGGAATGAAACCAAAAAGTAAAAGAGACAGAGATCTCAAGCTTTTGGGCTTTGAAATGTTGGCAGAGAATTATTTTCTCTAAAAAAAACTGTTGGATGAGAATTCAAAACATCCGCCTCTTTAGCCCTATTCAGACTTCTATAATGCTGTTTCAGAGGACACAAAACAGTGAAGGACCTAGTTTGTCCTATTGGGAAAATCATTTGAAATGTTGGCATGCAAGCAGAGAGAATTCTGGTGACCCTGTGTATATCCAAACCACTCACTTTCATTCTCAGACCTCAATCACTATCATTTCTATGAAACGGACAGAATTCTCAGCATTGATATGCAAATGGTGCACCAACAGTAGCCACACTATTCATTTTCCATGTGCTTTGCAAGCCAGAAATCTGAACTACTTCCAGCAATTTAATATACAACACCTTCAATGAATTCGACTAAAAACAGTCAACCAGTTTCACATACACTAGTCTACAGAAATCTTGACATATTCTTGAGGATTTTTTTGTTTTAAGTTTGTTAAATGCCACTGAGGAATATTCTTTTTTTTAATGGATAAAATGGTATTGAGGCAGAATGGAATGTTTAAAAATCTTTGTTTCCATTTATGCTCTTTCATATCACATAAAGCGTATGGCATAGTTGACATTTGAGCTGTAAGATCAAATGGAAAAGGTTGGCCCTGCTTTGTGTGAGCTGAATTTCTTCTTTAGCAGAGCAATTAAATTGTCTCTTCAATACAGACTACTCTTATTGCCTATCAGCCTGTTGTACTCTTCCGAGAGTAATGAAAATTGAAATGGGATACAGATTATGATAATGGAACTAGAAAGGAGGGGAAACAGAAGGAATTTACTCCTCTTCTTTTCTATTTTCCTTCTAATTCTTAGGGTAATTACACGACTCTGGAGATGTGAACATCTTTATTATCTATGCAAAACGCCATCTGCTGGAAGCATATTTTGCAAACCTGCAGGGCCTGAATATGAGAAAAAACAATTTAGTAAAAGTGATGCTTTGTAGCACTATTCCTTTACTCAAGTGCCAGACTTTTCTTTGGTATCCCAGGAGCTCTGTTTCTAAGAAACTAAAAGGGAAGGGGGAAACATCTAGAGAGAGATTTATTTCAACCCCCACTGTCATATTCTCTTGCTAATATTCTAGAGTAGAGTATCATTTCTGGGTTTGTGGTTTGTTCAAGTTTTCTCATTAAGCAGAGTTCTAATGATTTCCAAATTAGAACAAATTGAATAACTATGAATGGCTAACCAAAGGTCACTCAATAAACAAGTATTTATTAAGCATTTCTTATCTGTCAGATAATTTACCCCAAATCTGAAAATACGCAAAGGGAACAATAAGTACACACGTGCACACATAAATGTACACATCTGTGTACCCCCCACCCCACACATATACCCCATTCTGCTCTCCAAGAGGAAAACCTGACTAAGCTTAGTAGGGAATATATAATAATTTCCTGAAATTTGTAACCAAAATGATAATAGTATTTCTTTTATAACTGGCTTGAATTTGAAAATATGTATATTTGTTTCTTTTTATATCTTACTTAACTTTCATAAATTACCCCTATCTATGAATCCTCTGCGTATATTTCCCTTCACAAGCTCTCTTTTTTCCACTTTCCATTTATCTTGCTTCTTTTTCTCCTATGTCTTCTTTATCCTACTTCTCTTACCTTTATGTGTTTGATTTTACATCTTACATGAAAGCGTTCATTCCCAAGTCATATCTGCTTTAGAAAATCTGAACTCAAAATCAGAGTCAGCTGTTTTATTTTTTTCCAGTTTGTAATTTCTCTTTATCAGGAACTCTGGAATTTATCAGATTTAGCTTTTGTAGTTTCTTGATCTCAGATAATGTTCTCTTGCTTCCATGCTTATTTAGCAAGGTAGATCACCAGCCACTAGGTCGACAACCATGAAAATGTCCACTATGGTAGACTTAGCTAACACTGAAGGCCTTATCACTTAGCAGAATGTGAAAGCTGTCAACAGTTTGCATCTGTAGCTTAACAAGCACAGCATTTTCATCTCACCAATACTATCCATCAGGTCTTTGATTAATGTGTCAGTTTATATACAAAATGGGTCAACAGCCATGGGCAAAGCTAAAATGTACATCAATAAATTAGACACTGTTATGAAGTGCAATGAATATTTATATTCATCATTTTCTGATATCACAACCATTGCTTAAAGAATAACTGCTTAAGGGGCCTCCCTGCTGGTGTAATGGGTTGAGCACAGTGCTCTGAAACTATCCAGAGCCATTGTAGCACGAGATCTATCCCCAGCCAGGGAGATTCCCACATGGCACAACAGACTTCTCCTGCCTCACCTGCTGCTCCCCTCAACAGTGTACTTCAGTAGATCTGCCTGATCTGCTCCCCACTCTGCCTCTGATGAATCCTCTCACCACTCCACACCTCTGGCCTACACTCCAGCTTGTCTGCATAAATAAATAAATCTTAAAAAAAAAAAAACTGCTTAAAACTGGTTGGTATTGACCTTGTGTATACGCATAAATAGAAATGTTGTTCTTAGTCCTCCGGAAGGTCTTTCTTAGTCTTCAAGTACAGAGGAATTTTGTAAGAAAATAATGCCTCTCGTCAGTATGTTCACATTCCCATACACCTGTCACTATTTTGTAATTATAGTTTGAAAATATTCTTATGTGAATGTAAAATTAACTTAGCATTTTTATTTTGAAAAATCTATATACACATGTGTGTTTATATTACCTATGTATATGTGTATCATATTTCTGTGCATTTAATATATTGAATATAGATTATATGCTTACAACATAAATGCATGTGTGTGCACATATATATTTGTGTATTATAAAGGGATCACTTATGTGTTATATTTTTATATGCAACATTATATAATTGTTATGTGTAAGGATTGTAATTTCTAATAGGATATGACATATATAAAATACATGTGATTATAATATATACAACTTAATTTATTAAAAGATAATACATACTTTAAAAATTTTATTTACTTCAATTTTTTAAAAATCACCCCTTTTTCATCAGAATGAAATACAGAATTGATTATAGGGTGGATGAAAAATCATCCCTGTACACAAATTGTGAAGAGTAGGTATCTGATAACAAGCATTTATTGTGTTTTAGAAGTAGCTTCAATGGATTTTCTTATATTTTAAAAAAATCACTTTTTACCTTACATGATTATTTTCATGGTTAGAGCTAACAATAGTTGTTAAAATTCCATGACAAGCAATAGACTAATATCCATTGTTTTTCAGATAACAATCAATATTAAACCTAAAGTTGGCTAGATGCCATCTCTTAAAATGGAGTGTTTAATATGCATAAATATCCTATGAATCTGGGGACACATCTTCTTAGTCCTGAATGTGCCTTCCCTAAGTGACTTAAGAAAACAAAATATGAAGATAGAATATTCAAACATTAACAGAAAAACTTCCTTGAGTTTAGTGTTGGACATGAGCCTGTTACAGAAACAGTAATGTCTGTAGATGCACAGATCTCTTTTTTTCTTTGTGAATGAGTCATAGTCCATGATTTCATTTGAAAGCACGATATCTAGAACCAGGGTATTTTCCTTATTTTTAAAAATGTTTTAATTTAGAATTACACACTAGATTTAATTATTAAATATTTAACTTGAATATTATTTAATTAGAGTTAATGTAAAAGTCCAGCAAATGACTGCCTGTATCACAGCCAGAATTTTTACTTTAGTCTCCAAATGGTTATAACATCCTGAGCAATTTCAAAATTTCCTGAATGACCACTAATTTTGGTTTGTGAAAATTTTTATATGTTTATGTAAATATCTTTCCAGTCCTCAACCATTCAGGGCCAGGCAAGGCAAATATCAACTCTGGTCTCAGGTAGAAAAGTAAGGCCCATCTTCTGATTCACTCACTTACTTGGTATTGGATGAGTGTTTTCCATCTCCTAAAGGTACCAGTAAGCACAAATGACACAGAAACAAGCAAACAAACAAACACAGATTCATTTTTTCAGTGAAATTGCTGAGAGATTGGAGGGGAAAAAGGATAATGAACAAATAATATAAGGTGCTTATGCTGAATGATAGATTTTCATAGGACTTCAAGGCAGCCTGGAGGAAAAGCACTTTAGCTAGTCTGAAAGTGGAGAAAGGTAATCAGTTAAAGTAAATTAAAAAAGTAATATTCTATTCCAATTTTGGATAGTTTTACCACTGCTGGGACTGTATAGCCAATTTAAAAGACTATTGGGCAAAAATGTATTTATTAACTAGAAAATTAAAATATTTTTATATAAATATAAAGTAGTTCATGAACTATTTATTTCTGTCTCGTGTTTATTGATATTTGTATTGAGTAGTGTCTTACAGCATGTTTTTTATCCAGCACCATTTTCAAGCTTTTATTATTCTGATAGCTTTGTAGAAGCTGTAATTCTCTCCCATGTTTCTTGAAGACTGCTAGATATGCAATTTCACTTATTTTTGATTCACACTAGAACAGAGATGATAATAGTAAACTAAGTGTGAATAAATGATTTCCACATGAAAACATCTGCAGTGTGATGGAAAGTCTTTTTAACAAGTTAAAACATTAGATTACATAATATAAGTTTTCCTGTAAACTTCTCCTGGTAGTCAGTATCAAGTTTAATAACATATGAAAATATATTGAGAGGAATGTTATCATTGCCTATTTTCTGACAGAGCAGCATTTTGATAGGTTGACCAAGTATATTTATGTCTCATTAGTCTTTCAAAAGTCTATATTCTTATACCGATTTCTTACTCTATTTCCTAAATAGATGAAATTTAAGAAGTGTACTGTAAAACATCTTTAATTATTGTTAGGGGTGGTGCATATACAGGGAACTTAGCTTAGTGAGAAAAAATTAGGTTAAAATTTAAACTACTGATCCCACCTACCTAGCCCTACACACACACACACACACACACACACACACACACACTCACAAATACAAATGTTTGATCTTATGTTGCAACTGTAATTTTGGTTATATTTTCCATCTGTAATATAGGAGCAAAACTGACTTGATGGCCATGTGGACAATATGATAGCACAGGACCCTGTGCTTTGATTTTGGTGTTTCATACTCTGTGGTTATAATCTTAGAGTTCATGATAATTTTGTCTTTGAATTTAATTACTGTGAAGTCTTAAGGAAAGCAAAGCATCCTGGGTGCAAAGAGCCTGCCTTAGTCACTGTTCCATACACTGCAGCCTCCTGGTCTCCTGGGAACTGGAATGACTTCTCTGATCACCCCTGCCTTCTGTGCTCACTGCTCTGTGGCTGCTGTGAACTTCCTCCTGGAAGGCAATTAAGGGAGATGTATGCCCTATTATTGTCCTCTTTCTCATCAGGCTCTAGGCTGGGATGCACGGCAGAAGGGTACTGTGGTGCACATAGTTCAGGGCAAGGTGTAGCTGCCCTAACCCCAGACTGTCAGCAACATTGAATTCAGCAGATGATGTGATGGGGCCTTCCCACCCACTGCCATTCTGATGCTAAGCGTTTCTCCTTTAGAACAGTAATCTGCTATAGTTTGGCAGGCACCACAGTGGGAAGGGGACACATATTTACACACTCTAACTGTAGCTCCTCAATTTCATTTTGTTCTGGAACACAAAATTTAGGGAGCAGGCCCTAAATGGAAATGATGCAAAATTTAAAATGTGGTAGTAATTAAATAAAAGACATGTACAGTAGCCACCATAATGCTTGGGATAAAAGATATTCTTAGTGAAGTTAGTGTCTTTTCTGATGTCCCTTTTGTTTCTCTTAACTACATTGATTATATCTACATTAATATACTATATTAAGCAGTTATCAATCTTTTATGCAGTTTGCCCAAACTCTTTCTCATATACAAACTAAATTAAGCACCAACAAATTCACTCTTAAATGGAATATGAATATTATTTATTGGATTTACTTTAAAAATACTCTTGCTGGGCCTCCCTGGTGGCGCAGCGGTTAAGCTCTGCGCTGTGGAGCTGTCGGCAGCGGTGACGCGAGTTCGATGCCCGGCCAGGGAGAATCCCACATGGCGCGGCAGACCTCTCCTGCCTTGCCCGCTGCTCCCCTCAGCAGTGTATTTCTGATCTGCCTGTTTTGCTCCCCGCTCTGTCTCCGGTGAACCCTCTCGCCGCCCCACGCCTCTGGCCTGTACCCCAGCTTGTATGTATAAAAAAAAAATACTCTTGCTATGATGCCTCCCTGGTGGCCCAGGGGTTAAAGTCTCAGCCTATCAAGCTATCTCCAACCACTGTGGCAAGAGTTTGATCCCCCGCCAGTGAGCTAACCCACAAGGTGCAGCAGAACCTCTTCTATCTCTCCCACCCTCCTTCTCAGCAGTGTATTTCATTATATCAACCTGTTGTGTGCCCCACTCTGTCTCTGGTGAATCCTCTCAACACAGCACCTCTGGTCTGCACCCCAGTTCTTGAACACATAAATAAATAAAAATAAATTTTAAAAAATGTTCTTGCTATTGAGAAATTTCTCCTCAGTATGCATGTAACATTTAATGCATGGGATAGAGTTACTCTTGGATCGTGATGTTCACTTCTTTTATCCCCATATTCAATACATTTTCCAAAAGGAATAAGCATAGGATTGAATCAGGTCTCAGTGAAACCACCCAAATAGCAAGCTGTACACCACAGCAGTCTCTCCAAGGAGATATTCAATCTTCTCATGCTTCAATCCCCTGACAACAAAAGTAGTGCCCACCTTGCACCCATATAATACTTTCCATGCCCTCATCCCAGAAGCACAAGGTCACTAATTGTAAGTTTATTTTCTTTGACAATAGTCATTAGAAGTGGCCTCCTATTTATTATCACCTTCTTTCTCTTGCTTAAGAAGTACATACATTAAATCTAGAAACAAATTATGATAGTTCAACACTTAAGACCTTTAGAAAGTAGCTTGTTTTGTTGTATCAATGTACTTAAAATTTGTAACTATGGTACCTGTAAAATAACAATATTATTCTATTTTTTACAAAGGAAAGCTTTTTAAAAATCTATTCATTTTACCAACTTCAATTATGTAACAGTTCATGTTTTTGAAAATAAAAATACAAATTTGAAGTTAAAACTTTGTGTTACTTGGTGTTATAGATTAATGCTGTTATTCTAGCAAGAAACCATCAGCACTATAGGAAAACAAAGTAAAATGGCTTCAGATTTAATATATCACAGATGAAAGAGGAATGGTGAATTTTCTATTTTTGGTAAATGTTGAAAAGTGAAAATCATATGGTAAGCTAAACTAATGCTGATTTATAGAATTTTAAAATTTGACACTGTCTCCTACTAACATGTAGACAACAACAGTTTCAAGAATTAATCAAACATAGTATGAATCTGGTCTTTAACTCTTACAATTCATGTAACTGTGTGTCTTTTGTCAAGTCTTTATTTTTAACAAGTGGGTTATCTGTGATATTTCCCTCTTACTATTGGTGTACATGGAGAAATGTACAGAATGTTTTGTACAGTGTAAGCATTCTGAAAATAGAATGAGTTCTGAGATTATCATCCTTAATATTTTTATCAGTGCTATTATTCCCAAGAGAAAACTGAAAACGGCTTTATAGACTCATGGTTATATGAGGACTTTGCCATTTGTTTTTGCTCTGCTTCAGAAGATATGATTTAACCTATAATAATGTTCAAATCAACTTAATAATGTTAGCCATATGCTAATAGAGTTTGCATGAAGAAATTCTGGGCTACAGAAAGCCATTGGAAATTCTAAATCAGTATGTATGTACTGTATTAAGACATGTGGATGTACTGCATTGTTTTTTGCTTACCACTCTTTCCAGTATTTGCAAGAATATTTTTCTATATAATAGCAGATTATTATTATTATTATAAATAAATTGCAATTTAAGTTTGCTTATATTATCTAGATATTTTTATTGTTTGTTTACTTGGAATGAAGTGGGTTAACTACTGTAATAACCAAAACTTACAATGTAAGAACACCAGATGGTTATAATTTTCAGTCTAGTATTAGTTTAGTCCCAGGATATGAACCTGTAAAGCAGAGGGAATGGGAAATGAGAAAAAAATAGATCAAAAATAGAGAAACTATGAATAGAAGTCACATTAGGAAAATGCTTAAGGGAATGAAAGACATGTGAACAAAATAAAAATGAGAAACAAAATAGTGGAATAAAGCAAGGGTAATGGAAAAAAGAAATGGAAAGATACTTTTAAAATGAGCATTTTTGCCCCTACAGATCTTTTTTTTTTTTTTTCATTGTTCACTCTCAGACTTCTACATCTTTCCCTCTGACCTCATATACAAACCAGAAACTTCCTTCTGGACATCTCTCTTGCCCCCACCCACTGTCTCATAACCATGACTAAATACAAACATTTAGACACCATTCATTTTCACCTTTCCTTGACACAAAGCTTTGGTGAATAGGAATCTAATGGAACTAAGTGTTCTGCCTTTCGTTTCCCTTTTATTCTTAAAAAAACTTTATTATGATTTCACAGCACAAAATCATCAAATACTTTGTATTTTGTAGAAATACATCTATTAGAAACTGGGTGGAATCATTTTACTATTTAAGTGCATATATCTCCCTTTTCCTTGAAGAACCCTTTATGCAAATCACATATTTTCATGTGCCTAGGGTTACTACAAAATAAATTAAGTATATTAGTACAGTTTAGGTAAGAATAATATATCATAATGAGTAGGGAAGCATTCTAAATTATAAGACCTACAACTACAAGATTTCATTGTTTATTATTTCATTGCATTCATATGTTTGACAGCCAGCTTTATTGAAACTGAAAATAACAACTGATAACAAGAATATAGAAGGCAATTTAGAATGCTTAGAAAATTAAACAGAGGTGACCAAAAAATATTGCTGCGTTTTTATTTACAAGCAGTGGAAATGTCTATTAATGTTCTATTTCACACAGATTTAGGATTACTGTGTTTTCATGATTAAAAAAAAAATACAGACAACTATACAAAATTAGTGCAGCAAATACCTTTCCTCTGCAAGAAAATTTCGGACCTTTCAATTCAAATAATAAGCACAAATTTCACAATTTTGCCATCTGTGGTTTTATGAATTGTGATAATTGGTAATTTACACTTCTGTAACCTGAAAGTTTAGCAGGCAGTTTTTTTTTTTTTCTCACAATTTTCTGTCTCTGTTATAAATAAAAAGCTTAGGTCTTTTAAAGAACAGTATGGTTAGCTTTTCTGATTGTTTTTATTATATTTTCATGTTTTATAATTATAAAAAGAGCATTCCTAGGTCAAGGTACTACAAAGCATAGATGATCTTACTGTGTGCTATTTGCTTTCAACATGTATTATACTAATACACCAGGTGTGAAGTGAGATGAAATAGCTGTATGGTAGTCATGAATATTGGTCTAATAATTCACTTGTTAGTTATTGCTTTAAAATGATTATAAACTGAAAAATCAGTTTAAAAGGATGTACTTAGTTGTTCATAAAAATGCACCTATTTGTATACATGAAAGGGAGCAATCTCTTAACTCATATAAGAAATGACATGCTGTATTTTTCTTAATGCATTCATAAAACTAAATATATGCCATGGGTTCAGGGACTCTAAGGGATATTAGATGGATATAAATTTTGTATTTCTAATTCAGGAGTGTAGAAAACCTAAATACCTTTGTTTTCAACGTATTTACTTCTGGGAACAATGATAATGAAAACCAGGAACTTAAAAAATTCCCATATGGGAAAGGATAGTTCTAGAATCCATGTTTCCCAGACTTCTAGTCTTAATATTCCTTCTACAATATATAACAGATATTGAGTATACCATGCAATTCCTTTTTTTCTTTGCATGTTTATGGCATATATATCTATGCATCATGTTATAGTATGGGTTAACTAGTTATAGATAAATGATTCCACCTGGGAACAAGAAATAATGGAGAGAATACATCAAAATGAAAAACACAATGTAAATAAAGATAGATTATTGGTATGGCTAAGACTGCTTTTATAACACTGCATTTGGAATTTTCAAATCTTACTGTAAGTGTCTTGAGGAAAAAATATTTTAAATTTCCAATAAGCTGTATTATAAGATTAATAAAGGTTTAACTGTTTAGCTTTATCATGGCTCTTAAGTCCAAAGTCTCTCAAATTTAAATGAATCAAAATCTTCCATAGAGACCTTCTTGAATTTATAGAGAAAAAAACATCTTTAAAGAGTGGAGTTGAAAACTTTCCCTGTTCTAAAAATAAGCATATATGATTTTTAATACAATGTCAGCATATCGTAAATCACACATGCTTAAAATAAGTTTACAAAAAAAAAACAACAATAATTCTTTTTGTGTGAGTTGGGGTAATTACTGTAACTTTTAAGTCAGGTGATCTTTTGGGGGTCTCCCATTTATTGTTTATTTCAAAAAGATATAATCAATATTAAACATAAGTCTAGACCTATCAATCTGCAGGGGTTGATAATACAAACAAAAATCTAAACTGAGTGTTTCAGCAGATATCTATCTATCTATAAACATTTATATCTATATACTTAGCTGCATTTTGTGTGTCTGACCTTCCTTTCAGGTCACAAATGCTGTATTTATTTCCTTACAACCATAATTAAGAGAAAATAACAAAGGGAAAACAAGATACACTTCAGAGACTTACATGTTTGTGTTTCACATAGAAAGAAGTTGATAGGAACATATTTCCAACTTGTTTTCCTGGTGAGTTTGGAGTCTGATTATACAGCTTTACCCATCTGAATCAGTGTGGAAGAAAAGAAAGAAACATCTCAGCAGCTCACCAAACTTGTCTTACTTTTGGCATTGTTATTGTTCTTCCAAGTGCCCTCTGTATATTATTTTTTCTTTCTTAATATGTTTTAAGAGAATGTGTCCTATATATTTATATTGTTCACTGCTTCTTTGTGTTCTTGGACTTTCTCCTTTAAGTGCTTACCAATACATGCTAATCATACTGCATAGTTACATAAATCCAAAAAAAAAACTTAAAAAATATTTACAGTCAGCATAAAGGGTACTGGAAACATTATATAATAAGTTAGTACATGTGTACAAAACACAATTATAAATATGTATATTTAATAGTACATGCAGTAATTATGTGACACATACTAGTAGTATGTGTTATATCTTATAATATATAGCTATATTATAATATATAAGATAGACATGTGTTTTTATAATGCATCATTTTGTTTTCATGAAATTCTAGAATAGTCCGTATCTTTTAATCAGATGCACGATGTATCCTCTTTATATAAATTTAAAAAAGAATTATTGTGGGATATGTGTAATATGCAATGGCAAGTTTTTATTATTAATTATTTGGTCAAAATACTGTCACTGTTCACCTATGAGAGTATAGCAAAAAGGATAAGAACTGGCCTCTTTCTTGTCTACACACACACACACACACACACACACACACACACACACACACACAAACATAATTCAGTCTAGACATACAGGAAACTTATTGCAACTCCAAGTTGTAACAACTTGGATGAACCTTGATAACATCATGATAAGAGAAGTAAGTTAGACAAGCAGGGACAAATTCTGTAAGATACCACTTTATGTGTCATCTAAATAAACACAGAGAAAGAGATCTGATTGGTGGTTTCCAGGGCCTAGTGAGTGGAGGAAATATCAAATATCAATTTGATAAACTATCAGCTTAAGAGTACACCTTAATGTAATGTACACCTCATGTAATGTTATGTTATTTATATCTCAATAAAGATTGTAAAAAAGACAAAGAATGACTAGAGTAACCCTGTCTGAGTTCTCTCTTT
Source organism: Scalopus aquaticus (assembly GCA_004024925.1). Taxonomy (NCBI): domain Eukaryota; kingdom Metazoa; phylum Chordata; class Mammalia; order Eulipotyphla; family Talpidae; genus Scalopus; species Scalopus aquaticus. Next base: position 1,561 of record PVIJ01006438.1, on the reverse strand, counting down.
AGTTCTACCAATTACAGCACATTTTCTTAGGTGAGTGGCAAAGTGTTTTCCTCTCAGTATCTGAATATATAAAATGAACACTGCTTCAGTAAGGAATTCATTATAACATATGCAAAATTATTAATCATGCCTGACATGTAGTAAGCATTCAATGAATTCTAGTAGTTTATTATCATTATATTTTTATTAGCTTATAATAAGCTAAATGTAATATTGCAGTTTATTATTTGGTATAAAGATATTTACATTAAAGATTTTAAATCCTGAAGTAGTGTTTTTTTCCTATCAAATTGAGAAACTATTTAAGATAAATAAAAGCCAATGGAGATATAGTTAGGTTATGTGAAATCATGTACCAGTGAATATTCAGTGTGTATGAATTGTTGTTTCAATTTTGGTTTATTTCCACTTTTTTAATTAAAAAAATAGAAAAAGAATGGCAATAGAATGGAATTAAAGTGTTTTATTTTTATTTATTTATTTATTTTTTTAAAGATTTATTTTTATTTATACATACAAGCTGGGGTACAGGCCAGAGGCGTGGGGCAGCGAGAGGGCTCACCAGAGACAGAGCAGGTAGCAGAACAGGCAGATCAGAGATACACTGCTGAGGGGAGCAGCGGGTGAGGCAGGAGAGGTCTGTGGCACCATGTGGGATTCTCCCCGGCCAGGCGTCGAACTCGCGTCGCCGCTGCCGACAGCGCAGCACTTAACCACTGCACCACCGGGAGGCCCGAATTAAAGTGTTTTAAATGATGAAACAAATGGAGAAAATTACAGGAAAAGTGAATTCATCCTGATCTATAATATAATTCCTAAGTGCGAGTATCTTCAGAGTGTAAATGACAAAATAAAGAAAATATGAAAACAGAGAAGATGTGACAAATGATAGGTAGAGAATGTGGGCAGTGCATGTCATGCCTACTGGCTTGATTTCCTTAATGTTTTAGACACCAGACACTCTGGCAGGCAGGAATTCATAATTATATGGAAAGTGTATGAGAGTAATAGATTATCTCTTCAAACACCAACAAAAATATTAGTTATTCATATATTTTCCCTGAAACACTTCAAATGTGAAGAAAGGAAATATTCCAGTATATAAAAACAGCTTTCCTCTCTAAACAAAGAGTGAATAAATGTAGGTCAAATAAAATGGAAATATCCTGCTGGTTATGTTCAGACATTTCTTAAAAACTATTGAGACTCATTTTTTTTGCTAGACTACTACCTCACACCCTGCACAAAAGTCAACTCAAAATGAATATAAGACCTGGATGTAAGACCTGAAACCATAAAATGTATAGAAGAAAATATAGGCAAAACTCTACACGACATACATCTCAGCAAAATCTTGAAGGTCACATCCCTCAAAGCGAAGGAAGTGAAAGACAAGATAAACAGATGGGATTATATCAAAATAAAAAGCTTCTGTACAGCAAAAGAGACATTAACCAAAACTAACAGACACCCTACCAACTGGGAAAAGATCTTTGCACACAATACATCTGATAAAGGACTGATAACAAAAATTTACAAGGAACTCACACAACTCAACAAA
>PVIJ01006437.1:0-92088 GCA_004024925.1 Scalopus aquaticus | reverse complement strand
TTCACTGAGTATGATCCCCTCTAATTCCATCCATGTCGCTGCAAATTGCATGTGTTTATCTTCTTTCCATGCTGAATAGTATTCCATTGTGTATATGTACCACATCTTCTGGATCCAATCATCTATTTTTGGACATCTGGGTTGCTTCCATACCTTTGCTATTGTGAACAGTGCCGCAATGAACATACGGGTGCATGTACCCTCACTTAATCTTAACCATGTGCAAACCTTTTTCCTTATGCCAAAAATAAGGATGATCAAATTGAGGCCAAAAAAGCACAAGAGCCACACTTGGCTTGAACCCAGATGTCCTCATTCCTGCCTGGGAGACTCTTCCAGCTTGCACTGTCCTCCTTTTATCTCTTATCATCATTCTTTTATCTTGTATCAGGGGTCTCGGGGATAACTACATGAGGAATGATGGCATCATCATAGTGTTGATTCATTTGAAAGGCTCCCTTTTCCTGTTTTCTCTAGCTTCCTCTGAAACCCTGCCCTTTTGGTGACCACAGGAGTAACCTGGGGTAGCAAAAAATCTGGAGCTCAAGAAAAAATTAACCTGACACTCACCATCACTCACAATCTTGGAACCCTTTAGCCTGAAGGTAGCAAACAGTGGGAACGTTCTCCCTGCTGAGAAATAGTCCCTGGAGAGAGTGATGTGAGTTCCTGGGTGGTGGAAGAGTTCCTCAGAATTCTGGTCCAGTGCCTCCCCGGTGGTGCAACAGGTTAAGTCTCAGCACTGTGAAGCTATCCGCAGCCACTGCAGCATGAGTTCAATCCCTGGCCAGGGAGCTTCCCGTATGGTGGGGCAGGCCTCTCCTGCCTCGCCCGCTGCTCTTCTTAGCAGTGTGTTTCAGTCGATCCTCCTGTTCTGCTCCCCACTCTATCTCTGGTGAATCCTCTTACCCCCACCCACACCTCTGGCCTACACCCTGGTTCTTGTATACATAAATAAATAAATCTTTTAAAAAAAAACAATTCTGGTCCAGTGGAAAGAGTGATACAATTAGGGCTCAAATCCCATCGCTGTCCCTACGAAGCTATATGATTTGGGGCAAATTGCTACATGTGTCTGAGCTGCTGTTATCCATGCACTGGCCTGAGCTGGATCCAGTTCTGTAACTTCCTTGCCAGGGCCCCTTTCTGTCATTCCTATTGAGGAGCTTGGTGAGATAGGAAGCAGAGTCTAATGTGTGTCTTCTCTTCAAGCAATTCTCTGATTCTCAGTGAATACTCGTCATGTATGCTAAGTCCAACTCAGTTCCACTTGGAGATAGTATTCCTACAAGACAGCACCCACCCCAACTTCAGGTGCCAAATGCAAGTCCAGATGGTCACCCATGTTGCTGATGAAGCACCTTGGATCAGAGGGCCCCAGAGCCCCCTCCTTGGCTTCCATTAACTCGCTATACCAGCACACAGAACCCAGAGAAACATGTCCTCTTGTTTGCCAGCTTATTATAAAAGATGTTATACAGGACACATATGAACAGCCAGATGGAGAAGCACAGAGAGCAGGGTATGGGGACAGGAAGTGGGGCACCTATGCCCTTTCCATACTGCCGCCTGCTCACAGCTCAGAAGCTCTCTGAACCGTGTCCTTTTAGGTTTTTATGGAAGCTTCATTACGCAGGCGTGATTAAATCATTGGCCATTAGCAGCTGGTTTAACCTCCAGCCCTTCTCTTCTCCCCAAAGGTCAGGGGGGTGGGACTGGAAATTCTAACTCACTAATGACTTGATTTGTTCCCCTAGCAACCACTTGCATCTTTAGGTTTTACCCAAAAGTCACCTCGTTAACACAAAAGCAGGTGTGTTTAAAAGGGGTTTGTTATAAATATCAAAACACCTTATTCACTCTTGTCGTGTAGAAAATTCCAAGGGTTTTAGGAACTCTAGAAATGAGGATGAAGAACAATATAAGCTTCTTATTATAAATCACAATATCACGCATGGGATCTTTTTCTGGCTTTCGTTGGCCTTCAAGAATTTTTCTCAGCATCATTAAAAGGAAAAGTGATTTTAGAAGCCTATTGCCATGGGACTGATACAGACCTAGGTGCAAAATGTCCCTGTTTCTCAACAGGCCTCTGCTCATGGTGCATCTGTAGCTAAGGCCCTCTATGCTTTCCACAAATTCAGAAAATTGAACTCAGTTGTCCCCAGGAATCCTCCAACATCCTGTAAGTCAAAGCTGTAGCTGTGTCCTAAGCAGAAAGACCGTGGTGACTGGCCTATGGGACAGCCCATGGCCAGGCACCCAGCCCAGCTTCTTCCCTGGGAGCTGTTCTTGCATGCAGTGCACCTTAGGGAGAAGACAGGTTTCTCCAGATGGTGAATTTCAGGCAGAAGCACTGGAGTCAACCTCCACAAGTTTGTTGCTGCCTTGTTTAGATAATGAGGCATTTCAAATAAAACTTAATTTTTTCAGTTGTAAAATTATTCCTTGCCCATATAAGAATGTTTGGAATACAGGGAGAGAATGAAAAAAAGTCACCCGAAGCTATGTCTCTGGCAGTAACCATCATTAACATTTTGATATATTCTTTTAGTAGACTGTCTACATGATAACTACTTAGCAATTTTACTGTGAAATACAATATGCGTAGAGAGAAATGTGTAAAACATCGTATACAGTTTCATCAAGGACAAGGAAGAGGGACCACCTAACTGTCACCCACAACCAGGTTAGGATATTGCCTGCGCTGGGAAGTCCGCCCCCACACCCCCACTGTGGAAGTAGCCAGAACCTTCACTTTGATGCTGATTGTACCCTTTATCTTTTCTTTATAATCTCCCATGTGTGTAAACATGCATTCACATTTTATTTTATTTTTGCTATTTGGTGGTGGGTTCTCCAGCATTCAGTACAACACACTAAGCTAGGTAAAATTGATCTCCTCCTTAGCTTGAAACCAAAATTGGTTACCAGCCAATCCACAGTCTTCTTCAAATTTCAGCAGTAGTCAGAAAGCAACCCCTTATTGCCCACTATGTGCAGACACTTTTCGAGGCCCCAGAGTTGAAGCACTGAGCTTTGTCCTGGCTGACAGAGGTCAAAGTCTGTTTGCCCAGCAAGGAAATGATACTTCCGTTCCAATACCCAGAATCACTCTTGGTTGCTTCCTTGAGGCACAGCCACGGGTTAAACTCTGTCTTCTCCTGATCACACCCGCTGGTGGACTCTCCAGACTGGGCTTCACATCCTTGGGTCTGACATCTGACACCCACTGTGTTCCTCCTCCGTCCCTCATAGAAATCACCAGAATTATGCCAACTGCAAGTCTGGCTGTCCCCTGTGCTTCTGATGGAGCTCCTGGAGATCAGCGGTGCCTGCAGAGCCTATCTTCCCCCCCCCCAACCCCTCCCGGCAGGCTCAAAACCAACTGGGCTCTTTCTGAGGCTTCTTTTAAAATATTACAGCCTGAGTTCATCCTGGGTGAGAGGAAAACCTTTCAGCAGGGGGCTGAGGGGAGAGAGAGAAACAGAACAAATGTCTCTTGAGCTGCTCTAAGTGTAACTTTGGATCTTGCAATCCTTGCAGCCTCCCAACCAAATGGTACTGCTGTTTTCACTTCGCTTGGTGGAAACCAGCTCAGGAAGAGAAGGGGCTTGCCTGCTCTCACTTGGGTAGGGGTTCTTGGCATTGGGACCTGAATCCAAATCTGAGGAGTTCCAGTAACCTTGACGGAAAAGTTAAGAGTACTGAGCTGGTGTCGGGCTTCCTGGCGCACAGGTCCCTGTCACCCCAGTTCATGACATGGAGCAATGAGGTACAATGTTCTGTTATGCTGGGCAATAACATATCAGCATTCTAGGCAATGATGGATCGATATTCTCACAATAGTACCCCAACACTGGGTTGCCAAGAGAGCTCAGTGGAGCGGAGCGTGCTTAGCCCAAGGTCAGGCCAATAGTTAGCATTCAGTGATAGTGGCTAAAGGATAGAGTCAGACAGGCTTTTGGGAAATTCTTGAAAATAAAGACTCGAAGGACCTATCCTGGGGCTGGGAGGTGGTGCCTGCTGTGGGTGGCCGGGACGTGAAAGTGTGAGAGTTGGAGCTAAATTCTCAGCCTGGGGGAATTTCCTTCCACCCGCCTCAGTGCTCAAACTGGACTCAGGGAGCCTCGAGGCCCAACATACATGACTTCAGTCTGCATTTCAGGAGTGGGATTTTTTTTCCTTCTTTCTCTTAAATTGCTCTCTGAGGGAAAAAAATTGCAAACGGCCCAAAATTACACTTACATACGCTGAATAAACATAGACCCACAGCAGCATATGTTCGTGGCTGCTGCTCCCTGCTTTTCAGCGCCAACTGGCTTATAAAATCACTCCTCACGCAAAACCCAGGGATCGGGGAGAAGGTGCGGCGGCATGAGGACGCGGCCTCCAACTGCAAGCCCAGCTTCCGTTACATGGGCTGGGGAAGGGGCGATGCCCCTGAATCCAGACAGGCTCTGCAAGTCCCCCCCCCCCCCATCTCCAGACTGTCTTGGGATAGGCCTGGCTCTGGCCCCTTGAGCAAGGTGTGAGTGAGAGGGAGTTCCCTGGAATCACATAGTGTGGGTTCAAGTCCTGACTTTCCACTGGCTGTGTAATAGCGGGACAGGTTGCCTCAGACCTCTTTGTGTCTTAGTTACTGATAATTATTTTTTAAATGGAAAAGGGGAAGTAAAGTAATAGTTGCTATTGTTGGAAGATGTATAGACACAGGGCTAAGACAACTAACAGACTCTGCTGCCTGATTTCCTGGTTCTGCCAATTACTGTGTGACTTTGGGGAAGTTAATGAGCCTTTCTGTGCTGTAGCTTCCCCATTTGTTAAGTGGGCTTGGTGATCATAGCCCGCCTAGGGTTGCTGTGAGGAAGAGGTCAGTTAATGCAGGTCGGTGTCTACAATGGGATCTGACTCCATACCAGCGCTCAGTGTCAGGACTAGCCACTTCCCTGAGGTGCCTTCTTGCGCACTGGTCCATTGCATGCACACCTTATCAAAACCCCCTCCGCTTTGTGTGGCTCACAGAGGGAGTAGGATGTGATGATTTTGAAAGCCAAAAGTAATCCAGGCATCTACAGTGTTGAGGAAAAGTGAGTTGTCTCACTTCTCCTAGCCATAGGGACTGTGTAATTGACCTGCATTTCCCTCTCTACACCCTGAACCCAGAAGTTGCTGAAACCCAGGGGGAGCATGGCGAGAGCTCTGCTTTGGCAGCTGGGTGGGCTTCTTCACTGGTCTTGCCATTGGCCCAGCAGGCATAGCTTTGGAGTGTTTTGGTCCCCCGTGGAGCCTCAGTTTGCTCCTACCCATTCATTATGTGACCCTGGGAAGTCCTTCTGCATCTCTGCACCCCAAGGCGCCCTACCTCCAGCTGGGACCAGCATTTCTGTCTGGCAGGCATCTGCTTCTGGAACAACTTAATGGAACATTAGCAGCCTGTGAATGGCAGCAGAGGTGGCCAGATATCCTGTCACTGCCACTTACCTCTCCTGTGGCCTTGGGACAAGTTACTAAAGGTTCCTGTGCCTCTGTTTCCTTCTCTGAAAAGTGAGAATAGTGGTCCCACACCATCAGGCTGTGGTTAGCATTATGGGTTAATATTCCGAACACATTTAGCATAGTGCCTGGCACGTGGTAAGCACTGTTAAGTGTCTGCAGTTATTATTATTAATGAGCTCTACAAAGGCTATTTGTTATCATCACCAGGCAGTTATCGAACAGACATTTCTCAGGACTGCTGGCAGACTTTCTAGAGATTTTCTTGGGAAAGTGTCCCCTGGCCTCCCTTCTTCCAGCCCTTGGCACTTACTTGTACCACATGAAAACCGCAAGGACAGTGAGACTGTGCTCAATCTGCTTCTCCCTCCCCGCCTTTCCCCAGGCGCGTGGAATAGATGCTCTGAGAAGGGGCACTAAAGCTTCACAAACTTGGTGACCTGCAGGACGTTTATCCATGGGCTACCCACTCCACGCAGGGCTCTCGCTGAGTCCCTGCGAAAAGCAGACCAGACCCTGATGAGGTCAAGCTCCAGCTGCCAGCAGTGTGCTCAAGCCCCTCCCGCCAACACCACCCATCTCCAGGGCTCCCCACTCAGAGGCCACCTACCCCCAGAACCGACGTGCTGGCCTAACTGGAATGTTTGTCAACCTCTGCAAGGGCCCTTGGGAACCATTGCCCACTGAACATATAGGAAGACTGAGGGCCAAGAAGGGAGGGAGGTTCCCTAAGCAGGGATCATAACCTGCGTCTCCTAATACCTGGGACTGCTCTATCAGAAAGACCTGCTACCGTGTATTCAGATAACCAGCTCAAAGGGTCTGAGCAAATCACCCACAGCAGCACTGATTTTTAGCAAAGTCATCTTGAACCATGACTTAGCTCCCTCTGGGGTTCACCCAGAACCTTGCTTGGTCTAGGAGCTCCTGGAGGTCAGGGGCCCCTCACGATCTGTGTGTGTCACGCTAGGAGGGGGGTGTGGTGCGTGGAGAGAGCATGGGTTTCGAATCAGACACGTCCCTGCCTGCGCCTCCGCCCTCCTCTTCCTCAAATGTTGCCTGATGGGTAAAGCACTTCTGGTCTCAAAGCCAATTTCCTCTTCTGCAAAATCAGGCTAATATTAGCAAACCATTAGCATTGTGGGCCTCCTGGATGTAGAGTCAGGAGAACACCTAACGCCGTGCCTGGCCCCCGTGAGTGCTTGGAGCATTTACTTTCCCTTTCACTGGTTCGCAGTAAGGGCGTGGCATATGGAGAGAATGGCCTGTCAGTATTTTACTGGAAATCAAGGCAATGTCCCCATTTGTCTACATTCCAAAAATACTTACCAAACATCAATGATTAAGTGTGATAATAATCATAAAATCTAAACTTCTATAACAGATGATTTTTTACCATGGTCTAGGTACTACAGGAAGGTCATTATCTAATTTTCTAGGTTTCTCCCCAGCAATTCTGCTGAGTTATAATTAGGTTCATTTTGCATTGAGAAAACTGAGGCACAAAGTGTTCATGAAGTGACTGGTTGACTTTGAATCCTGTTCAGTGGCAAAGTGAGGTGGTATTCGAACCCAGGGCTGGCTGACCCCAAAGGCTGCAACGGGGGACTCACCCCCCTACATGGAGCACTGGGACGTGCCAGTGCCCAGAAGCTGAAGCTGTGTGTGCTTGCTCTCCTCAAATAGCCCATAGACTCATGGGGAGACAGACTGTGAACCAGAAGCCATCCGTCTGGCAGAAGGAAGTTTGCACTGAAAGAATAATTAACATGGGAGAGAAGGAAAATGATTCTCGCTGACTCCAGGCATCAAAAGGAAGTAAGAACTTCCATAGAAGGACTTTTTGTTCGTGATGGAGCTGAGTCTTCCTAGCAACCCCAGGAGGCAGTTATCTGTTACCAAATCCATTTTAAAATGGGGAAACTAAAATCAGAAAGGTGTGGTGACTTCCCCATAGACACACAGCTAGGAAGAAGCTGAGTCTGGATGAGGTTTCATGTCTTTCTTTCTCCTCCGCAGCCCTGTTTCTTGAGGTCAGGAAGGGGTCCAGGAAGGGTCTCTTTGAGCTGCAACTTGTGGGAGTCCTTGCGAAGAAGAGGGCAGGCTTGGCTGAGGGCAGAGCGTGGACAAAGTACTGAGGTTGGACCCTGCATAGGTGGTTCCAGATGCAGCTGGAAGGAAGGATGGGGCAGGGTGGTGGACTGGGCTGAGTATCTGGGCTGGCTAAGGGGTACAGGACTTCTCTCTGAGGTCTGATCCCCCCTGCTGGTGCCTGCAGCCACAGCCCTGCACCCCGGGATTATTGATCCCCGTGATCCTTTGTATGCCCAGCCCTCCCCAAGTCAGCTTCACAGCGCAGCACAAATCGAGCGGCAGTTGAATTGGCATGAGTTGATTAAGACTCCCAGTAATCATGGGTTCTCAAATGGCCCGGTTGTCCAATCGATGTGGGCAGTAGCAGACAGGCGTTGACTGGGCCTGTTGACAGATCGAGGCTGAGGACAGTGAGGGCGGGAAAGGGGTCCAGCAGGACTGTCCTTGCTCTCTGCCATCCTGGAGCGGGGTCTCTAACAAAGGGGTGCTTTATACCGGAGCACTCAACAGCTTTGCTGAGCTCCCAGGAGCCTCACTTCCCTTGTCTGCAAAGTACGCGTATCTTAGCGGTGCCTCTGAGTTTTGAGTTTTGTTGTGGACTTGAAGAGATGGCATATGAGGAAATATCCAGCACCTGGTACATACTCAATAAATACCCATTCCCTGTCCCTTATGGCCTCTTTCCCTCCCCTTTGTACTTCCCAGGATGCTATATCTCATCAGGATATCCAAAACTATACCGCCAGCAGTCTCTGCAGCCCCTTCCAACCAACTCATCATAGTGACCTTCCCATGAGGTTCTCAAATCCACACATAGCCCTAGCCAGTCTGAACTGCTTCTGACATCACAGACAGGCCAGCTCCAGGTAGATCAGAAGGGAACCTTCTATACTGGACAGACTGCCTCTCACTTGCTGTGTGACCTCAGACAAGTCACTTGACCTCTCTGGGCTTTGGTTTCTTCAACTGCAATGTGAGCAGGATGATACTTGTCCTACCTTAGCATTGCTGGGAAGAACAGAAGCTGCCTTTGGCACTACTCAGCCTACCCTCTCCATGAACGCAGCCCTGTTCATTGCTCCCTGGATAGATTTCCCACTGGGGGGGAAAGTGACAAGGTATCCACAAGAGCTGTCAAAATGTGTTGGTTTTCTGCTGTGGTGGCAGGTATATGTCTGCAATATGATCTGGTTTGACTTCCTCACAAGCTCAGGGAGGTAGGAGTTAACTCTGTGGTGGAGAGGGGTGGAAACTGAGGCTCAGAGAAGTGCCAGTGCACAGCAAAGAAGTGGTGTGGCCACAGTTGTGGGATCCTGTGTGACTGGCTGCATGTTGCACCTTAATTCACGCTTAATCTCATTCCCTGTCGCACTGTCTCATTTAATCTTTACTGTGATTTTATGGGCAGTGCTGTTGGAAGCAGGGCTCTTCCCAGGAGGTGGTCAGGTAGTGCTGTTCTTATGCTTGCCCTGGAGAGAGAAATCAAATACTTGCTAACCCTGGGAAGAGGTCAAGACTTTGCCCACAGTTAGGCAGGTTTGGAGACATCCTTATGATTTCTTTGGACATGGTCCATTAAAAGGAAATTCTCCATTTTCTTCTGCAGCACAGTCAGGCATCCTCTGAGGACAGGATGCATCCTGAAAAATTCATCACTAGGTGATTCAGACCTTGTGCAAATGTCCAGAGTGCTATCACCCAAGCCTGGCTGGTGGGGCTGCCCACACCCTGGAGCTGTGTGATGCAGCTGACTGGGACTCCCTACTGGGACCCCCTGGTCCGTCATCGGCCGAGACCCCATTTACCATAGCATGACTGTGCTTTAGAGTGAGTTCTCCCCTTAGCATAACACATCATTGTTTTTGCAAAACCCAGGCAGCCCGGAGCTACATGCCTTCTCCAACTTGCTGCTGTCCAGTTCCTTTATTTTACAGTCAAGGAGGCAGTTTGAGAGCTCAGTGTACTGGACTGGAGCCAACCAGCCAGTTAAGGATCCAGATCAGACCAAACTGGAGCTCAGCTCCCCAGCTAGCCACGTGCACTTACAGCCACGTGTCCCTTCGCAACGTCACGGATGGACCTTCCCGATGCTAAGGGGCTGCATATTCAGGGGGGTCCCCTAGTTTGGGTGTGCGGTAGGTTGTACCTTCTAGGTCTGTGCAATTACACCCTAGGATGTCTGCACTAGAAAATCACCTAATGATGCATCTCCCAGAATGTCTGTGCTGAGGGCTTGCTAGGAGCTGGTCTCTTGTCTCCAGCACCCCGTGAGCCGTCACATGCACTTTGAAGATGATTCTGCCCTTTCCCCAGTCGTCCAGATAAAGGAACTGAGGCTCAAGGAGCCACGTGACTAGCTGAGGGAGACAGCCAGGAAGCTGCTCGGTCCAAGGCTGGCACTGGCTCTGCCTCTCCAGCCCAAGGTTGTGAACAAGAAGATGACACTGATGTCACTCAGGGACTGAGGGAGGGGGCTCCCCTGCAGCACCACCCAGAAATACCCCAGACTTATTTACCATGCGGGTCACTCAGGCCCCAGGAGAAGTTTCTCTGATGTGAAACTTGGTTGTTTTTCCTTCTGCTCAGAACAGCTGGTCCACCTCAAGACCTGCGAGTGGGTGGGGGAGCAGCCCACTCCAAACTGTGTACTTGGACTGATTTATTTCCCATAATAAATGAACGTGAAAATGCATAATTACAAACAGAAACAAATGGTTTCCTGCTGGTGAAAGTTGGTCTGGAAAGGAATAATAACAGGCTCAGGGGATCACTGGGGGTCAGGGCCAGGTCAGCCTGTGACCGAGACAGCAGGGAGCCTCAAGGTGCCCCTCCCCCACTCAGGTCCTCAAGGCCTGGACTCTGCCTCAGGCTCTCAGACCCAGGGTCTCCCTGTGTGTCCTCCCCTGAGGTGTAGCCAATGGTGCTGAGAGACTCTGGGATAGACCTGTAGTAGGACCCCCAGTTCACACAATGAGGTGGAGCTGCCCCTTTCTCCTGCACCTCCCTAGTCCCACACAGTCCCGAGGCCTCTTTCAGGACTGCTGAGAAAAATTTTATTGATCCCTGAATTCACTACCTTCAGTAATCTCTTCAAAGGAGCAAATCAAACTTTACTCCTCTGCCCCCAGCTGCCACTGCCTTCCAGGTGTACTGGGAAACAATGCCGCGTGCCTCGCCATGGCTGAAGTCAGGGGTCAGAGCTTTTTTGTGTGCAAAGGATCATATAGTAAATATTTTAGGTTTTGTAAGTTATGTGTGGTCTTTTTTGGTCTCCCGTTTTTCCTTTAAGGAAAAAAAATCGTTAAAAATGTAGAGAATATTCTTAGCTGTGTGCAAAAATGGGCTGTGGGGGCGTAGACATTCTCTATTCCTCCCACTAAATACAACTAAAAACCCTGGAGGTTATATAAGAAAACAAACAGACTGAAAGATGGAGAGAAGCAGACAGACCAGTTAAGGACTTGGGGCGTCAGAGGAGACAAGGTGTTCAGTGCCTGGGGTTTCTTTTCTCCCTCTTATGCCCCCAGCGTTAAGCTGCAGGAGCCAGCAACTCAGAAACACCAAAAGTGCAGACAAAAAAGCAAAACAAACATCAGTCTGCTCTCTGCCGCCAAAATCCCAGGGAAAGAGCAGACTAACAAGACAGAAAATTCTAGATAAAAAGTACTCTAGCCAACATCACAGAAAAAACCATGACCCCCTCCTGCACCCTTGCTAATAACAAAGACCGTGTAGGGAGTTAGCTTTCTGTCCTTACCAGGCTATGAAGAGACAATTTGACAACCCTGTCCACCTCTCTCCCTGCTAGAATGGAAGCAGAAAAGGTTAAGTAAGGAGTCAGGATTTCAGTCCCCACTAAGAGGTAATAAATAACCTCCCACATCTCCATCCCAGACCCATCCAGTATCAGCAGAGACTACAGCTGGACTACCCCCAACCCACAGTAATGAGGCACCCTTCCTCTTCTTTGCAGGGGCCTTGCCAAAGGAGGTCTAGTAGAAATCTAGGACTACTGACTATTGCTCAGTAGCCATGAGACCACTCCCCACCCTGCAGTGTGCCAGCGAAGGCTCAGTGGGGAACCATAACCAGCTCAGCAGCCACTCCCATCTAGGCAGGTTTAAGTGGAGTCCTAAGAGGAAGTCAGGCTCTTACCACCCTCAGGCAGTAGTGAGAAGCCTTCTCTTCTGGGTGTTAGTGAAGCCCAAGTAGGGAAACTGGAATTCTCCCTCCCCCTGGAAATAAGATGGTGTGCCTCCCCCGCCCCCTGCTGGAGAAGTGTCAGAAAAAGCCAGGTGAAAGTAAGAGAGATAAATAAGATCCACAGTTAAACATCCCAAATGTTCAGACTTCCATCAAGAATCACTTGTCATACCAAGAACCACGGAGATCTCAAACAGAATGAAAAGAGACAGCCAATAGATGTCATCAACAAAATAATAGAAATATTAAAATTATCTGACAAATATGTTAAAACAGCCCTCATAAAAATACTTACATAATTACAAGCACACATGAAAAAATAGAAAGTCTCAGCAAAGAAGTAGAAGATATAAATGAGAAACAAATGGAAGTTACAGGACTGAATTATTTGAAATTTAAAGAATTTAAAAATAAATAACTTCTGGATTGATAGCAAGATCAATAACAGAATGTAGAGGACAGAGGGTATAATCTGTGAACTTAAAGATAGAACAATATAAATAACCTACTCTGAATACTGGGAGAAAATAGACTCAAAGAAAAAAAAAGAACAGTCTCAAGGTGCTGAGACTATAAAAAAAGATTTAACATTTGTGTCATTGGAGTCTCCGAAAGAAAGAAGAAAGAGAGAAAATTCTCAAAGAAACAATGGCTGAAAACGTCTCCAATTGGCAAAATGCACAAATCTGCAGATTAAACAATCTGAGCCAATTCCAGAACCACAGATTCACACCAACACATCACAGTCAAATTTCTGAAAATATCTTTTGTTTTTCAAGAAAAAAAATAGGAATATCCATTCTCACCACTCTTATTAAATATATTACTAGAAGTTTTCGCCCCTGCAGTAGGTCAAACAAGCAAACAAAAAGGAGAGCGAAACCTTGCAAACCAGAAAGGAAGATACAAAATGACCCCAAGGATTGACCACATGATTGTCTACACAGAAAACCCTGAAGAATTTACACATAAACTAGAATGAGTTCAGTAAAGTTTCAGAATGCAAGAAAAATATGTAGCATCCATTATCTTCCTATATACTAGCAATATGTGCATGGAAACTAAAACCTAAAAATGCAGTGTTACTTGCAATGCCTAAAGAAATTAATGAAATACATAGATATAAATCTAACAAAATATATGGGAAAATTGTGCTGAAAACTACAAAGTAGTGATAAAAGAAATCAAAAAAGAGCTAAGCAAATGGAGAAACATGCTGTAGACATAGATTGGAAGGCTCTGTTACCAATTGGTTAGTTGTTTCACCCATCAAGCACCTGAGCAAGTCCAGAAAGGGCACATGAATCAAAGTTCCAGCAGCAGAGAGTTTTATTCACTGGCCAAGGGATAGAGAAAGGAACTCACGCTCTAAAGGTCTTCTCCCTCAACTGGGGAGAAGTGGGAGCTTATATAGGGGCCAAACAGAGAAGGGAAGAGGTGAAAGAATCCACATCACATTTTTCCTAGAGAAATAGGAGAGGGTTACAGAAACTACATTCACGCACCTTTTTCTTCCAACTTTGATCGGACTGTCGTGGCGCTGGGGTGTGTGCTTGTTACTATGGTAATAAAGTTGTGACTTAACCCTTGACTTCTACCCCAATCTTGGTCTCAGTCATTCCCACTTGTTTTTCTATGGTTTAATCTGCAAAGATAAATAAGAATAGAACAAGGGCCGACAGAGCAAGGAAGAATGGATAGCCACCAGATCCAATGACAAGTCAATATAGGAAAGATGTTCATTCCCCTCAAATTGATTCAGTCTTAGTATAATTTCTACCAAAACCTCAGTATTTTTTTTATAAATTATACAATATTTCTCTGAAATTCACATATAAAAGCAAAGGAGCGAGAAAAAGCAAACCTGCTTTTAAAAAAGAACAAGGTAGGAGAGGTCAGTATACTTTATTTTTAGACAGATAGCTCCAGTAATCAAGACTGTGTGATGTAAGTGGAAGGAGAGACATATAGCTCAATGGAACACAATAGAAAACCAAAATTAACCCTTATAAATAAGCTCATTTTTTTTATAAAGGCACAAAACAATTTAATGAAGGAGAGGGAGCCTTTTGAACAAAGAATGTGGAATGATTGCACATTTGTAGGCTAAAAAAAAACCTATGTCTCACACCTTTTGCAAAAATTAACTCACAGTGTATTGCAGAAGTCATTGTGAAACAAAAAGCTATAGCACTTCTAGAAAAACACACACAGGAGAAAACCATTGAGATTGGCCTTGGCAAAGAGTTCTTAGATTCCAAATGTATGACTCATAAAAGAGAAAATGATAAATTGGATTTCATCAAAATTAAGAACATTTGCTCTGTGAAAGCACATTTGAAGAAGATGAGAAGGAAAACAAATTACAGAGTAGGAGAGAAAATATTTGCAAACCCGTATCTGACAAAGATCTAGTATTTAGAATACATAAAGAACTCTTAAACCTTCACAGTAAAAAAAAATCCAATTAGAAAATGGGCAAAGGACATCAAGAGACATCTCACTGAAAAGGATACACAGATAAAAGACAGTCGCTGAAGATGCCTGTCTTTTTAACTATCAGGGAAAGACAAACTAAAACCAAAGCAAGCTATCACTACATACCTGTCAGGATGGCCAAAATAAAAACTATGGGCAACATCGAATGCTGATGATGATGTGGAGAAAATGAACCACCCATGTGTCACTGCTTGGAATTTAACATAGTGTAACTATCCTGGAAAAGCCTGGCATCTCCACCCCCACCCCATAAGCCTGCAAGTTCCCCATGATCCAGAAATTGCACTCCTTGGCATTTTTTTCCCCAGAGAAATGAAGAGTTATGTTCATACAAAACCCTGTGCATAAATATTTGTGACAGCTTTACTTGTAATAACCAAGAACTGGAAACAACCCACCAGTCCTTCAATAGATGAATAGTTTAAACTGTGGTATATCCATACCACGGAATACTACTCTGCAATCAAAAGGAATTAAATATTGGTATGTGCAGCAACCTGGGTGAATATGAGAATTATTCTGAATGAAAAAAAAAAGTCAAACCCCAAAAGGTTGTTTCTAGTATCATTTTATGGATGTAACTTTCTTGAGATGACTGGTGTTCTAGAACTGGAGAACATATTAGTGCTTGCTGGGTGAGGCATTAAGGAAGGATGGGAAGTGAATGTGGCTTCCAAATGGCCAATGGAGGGCCTCCTTGGTGGCCCTGGGGTTAAGTCTCAGTGCCATCACTGCTATGGCCTGAGTTCGATCCCCAGTCAGGGAGAAACCCACACATGGCACAGCTGACCTTTCCTGTCTCACCCGCTACTCCCCTTAGCAGTGTATTTCAGTAAATCGGCCTGTTCTGCTCCCCCTCTGTCTCGGTGAATCCTCTCACCTCCCCTTCCATGCATTTCTGGCCTGCCCCCCAGTTCTTCTATGCCAAAAAAATAAAGAAAGAAAAACATCAAAGAGTCAATGGGAGAAATATTTTAGTAGTGAAAGTGTTATGTATGTTATGTATCTTGCTTATCCATGTGTATATCATGGTTGTGAGATGTTGACTTTAGTTTTCACGTTGTTACCATGGGGGGAATCTGTTCAAAGGGTACAAAGACATGCTGTCTAATTACCACTGAGTATAGATCTTGATCTCAACAAATAAGTTTTGAAAACCCTGCAAACGGTAGTGTGCTAACCCTAACTTAAGTGATTTGGTCACTGCCTACCTCTCCCAGCTTACTTCAGCTACCTGGTTTTCCCCTCTCTCACTAAGCTTCAACCACATGGTGCTCCTCTGTTCCATGGACAGACCAACACTGTTCCTCCCTCAGGACATTCATTCTTGGATAACTCATTCCACCTGACATTGCTTCTCAGGCCATGTCTGCCACTTTCATCCATCTCATTTGCTTTTAATCACATTACATTTTTTCCTTTATTACGTGTTTTAACTGTGAAATAATCATTTTATTTGTTTGCGTGTTTATCCCTTGTCTCCTCTCTGGAATGTAAGCTCAATGAAAACACAGGCTTGACCTGTTTCCTAGGCCTTTCCAGCCCCTAGTTGGCCCTCAGTACAGGCCTCATGGAGAGCAGGGCTAATTCAGGCTCAGTTCCAGGCTGCTGCAATAAAGTGAGATTGCAAAAAGCAAGTCACACGAATTTTGGGTTTCTAGTGCATATAAAAGCGATGTTTATATGGTACTGTAGTCGGCAAAGTGCAACAGCTTTACATCCAAAAACCACTAGACGTGCCTTAATTGAATGTGACAGAGACCCCATAGAAGCACATGCAGCCGGAAAAACGGTGCTGACGCAGGGTCCCGCAGGCCCTCCATCTGCAAAAAGTGCAGTGTCTGCAAAGTACGCTCAAATGAAGTACGATATGAAATGGGGCGCGTCTGTGGGTGTCTGATAAACATTTGTTAAGGGATCCGGTGAAGGACTTCTACAGGTGAGAAGTTAAAAAGAAGCTAATAAGTTCAGTTAGTTTTCTTGGGGGAATTTGCGTCCATTAACCATGTTCATTTATCCATTCGTGTAATCCAGCATTTCATTGTGTGCCGGGTGCTGGGACAGGTGCTGTGGTGTGTTTTCTCCTGGAGTCTCTAGAAATGCCTTCAAGGGAGACACTATCATTCTCATTTTACAAACAGGGAACTGAGGTTCTCTGAGGAGGAGTACTTGCCTAGATGCTGGGAGTCACAACCCTGTCTGGAAAGCAGACCTGACTTCAGTCCCCCTATTCTTGCCCCCAAGCCATCTCCGCCACTGAAAGTAAGGAAATTGAGGCTCCATTAGGTTCAAGGACGTGCCACGGTCACAAGCCCAGTGACTGGTGGTGCCTGCGCAGGAGTTGGGGTCTTCACCGTTCGAGTCAACCAGAAAGTCTCCCCATTGCTCTAGTGACCTCGCCTCCCCCTAAGATGATGTCCCTGGCCAAGACCTGAAACTCCAATATCTCCCAGTCTTGTATTTGCCGTTTTCATTTTCGCCCTCCAGGTACACTGTGCTTTTTTGTGTTTGCTCTGTTGCTGTTCTCAGTCTGATGTGTATATTTCTTATTTCTCAAACTAGGTCATACTCCCCTTAAAAAATACCTGTAGCAGCAGCTACCATTTACTGAGCACTGTGCCAAGCACTTGATACATTTATCTCACTGTATTAGTTGTCCTTCTCTGCCTGAGAAATTATCTCCGAGTCCAGCCACATGGAAACTAAAAGCATGAGGGTCAAAAATTCTGGTGTGGCTGTGCTGTGTTGTCAAGATGGCAGCAGGGGCCGCAGCCATCTGGACTGGCTTCACTGGGGCCAGGAGATGGTCTCCAGGCTCACGCATGTGCTGTTGGCAGGCGCAGCCTCGCTGGTTGTTGCCCAGAGGTTTCGGTTCCCTGCCACCTGGGAGTCTCCATAGGCTGCTCACAACACAGAGCAATGACAGGAGACAGAGAGGAGCCTCAGGCTCTCACCTCCTAGAGTGGGAAGCTGCACGCCATGACTCCCGACACCGGCTGCTGTGACGTGGTGCAGCGTAGGCGGGGAGTACATGGGTGTGAACACCGGAGGTGGCAGGCATCACTGGAAGCATCTCTGATGCGGGATCCCGCACTATTTGCCACTCCCAGTTATCATACCAACAGGACTGGGGTTAACTCAGCCATCAAAGGTTAAACAGCTCCAGGTCTATCAGTGAACATGTCCTCTCTATCTGAGAAACTCTGTATCTGGGCTCTCACAGTGATGAGTCACCTCCAGCTTGTTAAGTTTCTGCCTCTGTCTCCTTGATGCTCCTGGTTTCTAGACATAGCATAAATATCCCTGTTTGCTCCATTATTCTTGAGAGTTTACAACCTTGTAAAATCTCCGAACAAGGGTTATTTTGGTCACTTCTCCTAACACTACTAATGTGTTTGCCAAATTAGCCCAGTTGGGGTGGGGGGATTGTCCCTTGCACCCCAACAAAGGCAACTTTCTTAGGTTCGAAGCAGTAGGACTGGGATGTGTTGTGGGGAGCCATTATCAGTGTTTACATTATGCCTGGACCCCTGCTCCCTTACAGCACAAAAGTGGTAAGGACTCAGCAGCAGAGAAGAACTTCTAGTCATACCTGACCCAGGTATCTCCTGCCACCTGGTGAGAAGGTCAGCCGTCGTTTCTGGTGCTCGTCTCTGAGTCTTTGCAGAGGGCGGGGCAGACTCAGTCCCTAGGACCAGCAGATGGTCCATATGACCAGTGACTTGGTGCCGTCCTGTCTGACATTGAATGTTCAGGGGACTCCCCTGAGCTTGTATTAATATGTGCAGCACTTCACTCACATGGAAAATTGATTTTTCTTTTTAAGCACAAAATGTAGCCAGTTTTATAACCTTTCTGCAGCTTGACAAAGGCCATTTATAACCCACTTTCTCCATCACCCTTCCTGGCACTGGTCTCAAATGTCTTTAAGAACTGTCTCATGCATTTGTAATTATGAGTTCTTCTTAGACAAAATTTCATTTCCAAGAGGGGTGACTATTTTTTGGGAATTGTGGCTTTTGCAAATTAATTTTTGTATGTGTGTATCTATCGTTATTGATGTTCAGGGTGATGACTTGGGGAGAGGACTGGGGAACCAGGCAGGAGCAGGAAGGACACAGTGGGGGGCATTTTAATCAGTGATGTCCAGTGATAGATGAGGAAGGCTGGGCTCTGGGTGTTAATCTCAGTGGACAGGAAATGCCAGCAGAATCGCTGAAATTAAAATCCAGTACCTTATATTCTTTCCTGAATGCAAGAGAGTAGAAGCCCCTCTCCATCTGCTAGACTGGAGAAGATGAGCTCGGCCTCATCAACTGATAGAAAAGACACTTGAATCAGCAGTTGTGCCAATAGTACACGCGCTTCCGCGCAGAGCACTCGGGCCCAGCAGCCCGGGAGGTTGGCATCGTTGGGGTATTTGTGAGACCAGAGGGCAGCCTGTGTGGTAGGTGACCTCAGAAGGAGGAAGTACAATGGCAGGGCAGAGAATCTGAAATCACCGGTGGAGGACCTTGACTGTTGGCCTCAGGGAGATTCAAGCTGTTGGCATTTATGATGCATTTATTTTTTTAAATATGGAGAACGATGATTTGGAAATATCAGTCTGGTGGCCACTACGGGGGAGGTGCAGAGAAGACCAGGCTGGAGAAGCATAGACGCTGAGGAGGCCTTTACAGTCTCCTTTTGTGAGTCCTAGGGAAACTCATCCAGGACTACAGCACAGGGGTGCAGAGTCAGAGACAGATTCAAGGACGAGAACTCATTCGCTAGTGTTTGCATGCCAAGTCCTGAAGTAAGGTGTACACACCCATGAGCCAATTAAAGCTTTACAACAACTGCATGGGTGAGTGGCTATGCCCACTTCCCAGGTATAAAAAGGTGAGAGGATCAGAGAGGGCAAATAAATGTACCCCCAGTCACACCGTGAGAGGGCAAAAAATGGAATTTAAACTCGCATTGACAAGAGCTCTTTATGATGCCTCACTACCTCCCTAAGTGACCTTTGTAGCTGCAGTCTTGGGCAGTTATCATAAACACGAAAACACGCAGGTGGTTCCGGCAGTGTGGACAGTCAGCAGCCAGCACCTGCTGCAGTGCTGTCCTCTGCGCCACAGCCCGAGAGCCACTTGGCTGACGTCATCTCCCTTCCCTCTTAAAACTTCCAAGCAGATTCATTTTCCAGGTGGGCACATGGAGGTTCTGAGAGCTAAAGGGACTTGTCCAAGGTCACACAGCTATCGGAAGCCAAACTAGGCTTTCTACCTGTTCCTGGGGTGCCGGACACAGGTCCCTTCCAGAAGGTGGGAGGTGAGGTGTGGGCACTGAGCACCCCCCAGGCATAACCAACCGTGCTCTCTGTCCGAGCAGTGCCCCGAGGAGCTGAGGCCCATGAAGGACGGCTCCGGCTGCTATGACCACTCCAAAGGCATCGACTGCTCGGACGGCTTCAACGGGGGCTGCGAGCAGCTGTGTTTACAGCAGACCCTGCCCTTGCCCTACGACGCCACCTCCAGCACCATCTTCATGTTCTGCGGGTGAGTCTATCCCCGAGGCCCAGCCATTCCCTTCAGATCAGTGGGGGGCAGGGGGGCAGGAAAAACGTCAAGAGCTACAGCCTGGCCAACCTGGACCTGACCTTCAACAAAATGGCCTTTCTGCCTCTGCTTTTTCAGCCCAGGAGGCAGAAGAAAAAAAAAAAGAGGCAAGAGCATAACCTTTTGCGGGGTGAAGAAAAATAAATGACTGGTGAATAATTATGGCAAGCAGAGTCCATGCTCAGGCCTCATCCTAGGAGGAGGATTTTTTCCTGCTGAAGGCCCTGCCCATCTTCATCTCCCCCCCTCCTGGCGTCCCCCTCCCCTGCAGTCCTGGTTAGTTTCGCTTAGAGGCAAAAGCAGGCATCTTGAAGGTGTCACTAAGAAACCAGCAGGTGTGGTGCTTAAGAGCACAGGCTCAGCCCAGGCGTTCAAAGCTGTCCCTATGGGAATTTAGCAGTGCCTGGTCAGTGCAGAGGGACAGAAAGCTTTTTCCTTCTTCCCTTCTAGGTTCTTTGACTGGTCTAATAATTAAATTGACATAAGACAGGCTAACAGGAGAAAAACAAAGTTAATTACACATGTACGGAAGCCTCATAACAAGATTTAAAGACAGGCTTTGAGCTGACGCCATCCTGAGCTAAGGAGGAGGGACTAGGGGCCTGGGGTTCATGGGGGGCCGGGAAAAGGAGCAGAGCAGAGGTTTGCCATGCTGTGCAGATGAGCATTTCTGATGTAAACATTTGTCTCTGGAAATCGTTGTCTTCCTGGTACAGGAAGTTAAGGGAGAGGGTAGAAGCTTTTCCTGAGTCTACTGGGTCTTAATTGCCTTCAGCTCAAAGCAACCCACATGCCCCCCTCAATTGCTTAGCCTTGTTGGTGCCCTTATGTATAAAGAAAGTTGATGGTGATGGGGGTGATGGGGGATGGTGATGGGGGCCATAAAGAAGACAACACGCAAGACTTTGAAAGTTCTCACTCATGCTAAGAATTCAACTGAGTATTCGAATTAGTCTGAGATTGACGGGGGCAGGGGGGCAGCTTGCTCAGTGGCCTGGGGTGAGTGACTTTCCCTCTCTGGGCTGCAGTTTGGCCAGCTGGGAGATGCGGTCTCGGATGATGATGATTCACACATTTCTTCTGTTGAGCTTGTCTCCCACATGGAGACCTGCGGGGGATTCATTCTGCACCCGTCACCTGAACCTCAGAGCCTGGGCTGTGGGTACCCCTCAAGCATGGCCGCAGTTCTCCTTTTCATTCCCTGCCTGATGTCTTCACATTAGAAAATTGGCTCATCTTGTGACATTCTGTGACTCTGAAAAATAGCCCTGTGCTTGTGCAAGAAGTCTGGCATTGAATATGTCAGTGCTTTGCTAAGACAGAATAGCAGAGTAAGACCTTAGGACCACCTTTTCAGTCCCCATATTACCAAAAAGGGGGTGGGGAGTATGTGTGGGTTCACTCCTAGCTTAACACGAAATGAATTTTGCCTTTGTGGTTCTGGTCCGTGAAGTCCAGTTTTCCTTTAGGGCTCATTTCCAGTCTCCCTCCCTGGCCCAGCTACACCTGGGGCTGCAGGTGCCTGTCTAGCCAGTGCAGGGGCAGCTCACAGGAGTCCTGAGATACGTATCGAGAAAATAAATAAGAAATAAATTAGTGTATGCAGACCTGAATTTATAGCGGTCTCTCCTCAGCTTAAGTGACTGCAGGGCAGTGTTGAGTAAATTATGCATGGGCTGAGATCTGAGGTTTGAATACAGAATCAGCTGTGTTCTTCTCATTGTTATTTTTCTCCCTATATACTTGGGGTTTGGGGGGGGGCAGGAAGGGGAGTTGTCCTTCTGTTGCAAATAACAACAGCACGTAACAGCCACAGCAAGGGCAGTGATGCATTTTGACTTAGAGACTGTCCAGCCGTCGTAACCCCCTGCAGCGGTCCAGGGCACCAGTGCATTTGGGTGTGTATCCTGATTTCCCTTGGACTCCCACTTAGACCACAGGCAAGCCTCGCTGGGTCCCTGGCCTCCAGTTTCCTCATTTCTAAAATGTTGATATTATCTATCTGGATATGGTGTCCGTTGGAAGAGTGCAAAGTCCCTACGCTTGTTACTTCTTTAAGGTCAAGTATTGTTCCCAAGGTCAGAGGTAGTAATGTAGCTCACCCCTCCTTGCCTGGTGACCTCGAGTAAGTTGCCTGATGGCCCCTTGCCTCAGTTTCCTCATCTGAAAGATCGAGATATTGACAGTATTTCTCTATAGAGTTGTTAGTGAGACTAAAGACATCCCATCAATTACATCATCATGTATGTTAATGTTTGTAAAGTGCTTGAAAATAGCACCCTGCCCAGGGCCAGCACTTTATGTTTTTGTTAATTACAATGCCTAACTTGAGGGGTCCTAGTGACCGTAGCTCCCTCTCACTTGCTCAATGACTGAGGTGCTCAGCTTCTCCACTGGTGAGTCCAAGAGATGGGAAGAACTCACCTGCCCTCCAGAGAGGGCCTCTGAATAAGATTGAGTAGGAAGTGGACCTCAGAAGTCCATCTGAATGCTGATGAGTAGGACAAGAAACAATAAAACACAGGTCTTCCCAAACCCTCTGCTGTTTCAGCACACTTTTAAAATTGCCTATTAAAGATGCAAATGAGAAGTTAAGATAAACAAAACCGTGAAAGCCATTAACAGGTGCTTGTGAGAAAGTTGGTGGAGAGAAGTGGCTAGATACTGAATTAAGCCAGGAAAACAAATCCTTGCTCAAGGGTATCTTCTCTACTTGCTCAAAACTCTGTAACTTTTCTAAGGATTTCCTGGGTGGGCACAGATTTAACAATCCAGGTGCCACCCAGTTCATTGTAACCTCACCATTTATTCAGCATTTCCTACCTGCCCTGACGCTGCTCAGTGCTTTGCGTATGTGAACCCAGGGATTTCTGGTAACAAGCTTCCAGGGAGAGTCTATTATCATCCCCATCGACTGTCCAGAAAACCAGGCACAGAATAGTTCAGTGACTTGCCCAGGGTCACACAGCTAGTAAGTGGGGACCTTGGGATTCAAACCCGGGCCATGTGACTCCACCTGTCAATCAAGGATGTGTCTCCTGGCCATGGGATCTTGGGAAAATCACTAAACTGAACTTTTTTTTTTTCATGTAGCCTCAGTTGTGATTGTAGCACCATTTGGGGATGCAATGAAACGATGTATGCACGGGGCTGATGCCCTGAAGTGCCCAGTGAATGGTCATTATCATGAGTCTAATGGGTTCATCACCATCTCCTTTAATCATTAATTGTGTCTTATTACTACTTTGTCTCCAGAACCTAGAACACTGCCTGGCACACAGTAGGTGCTCAGTTAGAAATTGTTGCATGAAGTTACTCAGTTTACGTGACTATTTCCAGTTTGATCTTTCCAGCTGCATTTCCAGCATCAGTAGTTCTGACAATTTTCTTCTGCCTGCCTCCCCCCTCTTCTCTGCACCCCTCCTGCCCCCCAATTTGTCCATGACCCTTTAGCTTCCACAGCTGTGTTTCACATTTAAGTCTCCCTGTAGACATCACCTTCTCCAGGAAGTCTTCTCTGAGCTCCACGGGGTGCAGGAGTAAGATGTGCAGTTACCTAGGAACTGGGTAATGTAATAATATCGCATCCTTTCAAGTGGATTCTATTTCAGTATTGGCTCAATATTTATGAAGTCGGGTACGACATGCATAAAAAGACTCTTTTCCTCATCTTATTTTAGTTTATATCTTTCCATTTCTACCCACAGGGCCCTCTTTTACCTTAGCCTCAAATTCTAATTCATCCCAGTGTAATCTTGATGCCTCTTGCAGACTGGACTTCTGCCTAATTGCCCTGATTGGCAGCCCCAAGTTTAAGTCAAGATCCCCCCAAACTGACTAAAGAACTTCTCTGGGTTCACACCACCCCCTATGACCCCAGAAGTAGAGTTACCACTTCTCCCTGCTCTGTTGACCTACTGCTTCCCTTTCTGGTCACACCATGAGCTCCTCATAAGCAGAGACTGTCTTAGTCTCCTGCATAGCCCTGTTGCCATTCCCCAATGCTTGGTCCAGCAGCTTCTTCAAACCTTTATTGTTAAATCCAGGAATTCAGCTATTAAGGATTTCTTGCACCTACTCTGTGTCTGCTCTTTTGTGGGATGCTTAGAATCCGAAGAAGCACTGAGGAGCAGCCCTGACCCCGCAGGTCTAGCAGGGACACTGAACACAGTGACTGAGCCTCTCTTGATTCTGATCGATGCTAATAGGGCTCAGGTACCTGTACAGTGGAGAGAAACAGGAGAGTCTGGGGTGTGTCACAGTTATGAGCTACAGAACTGAAGAACTTAGAATGAATCTTAAAGGTGAGCGAGCATTGCCTCCCATGAAGACCTTGGCAAGTTACCTAGCAACCAAGTTTGTTTCATTTGTGTGCCCACAACGTAGACTGTGCATGCTTCCAAGGAAACGTAATATTATCCACATAAATCCAACCTATAAAGAAATGGATAATATAAAGATTGTACTGATCAGGACCACTTATAAGGAGAGAAAGAGAAAGCAAGAAATGGTTCCAGGAGAGTTACTCAACATGAGATAAATTTAGCTCTGTGCTTCTTGGCAAACAAAGTAAACGGAGGAAAAAAAAAAAAAAAATGGTGGAGTTTATACTTGTCCTTGCTGGAGAAAACGAGGAGTGTAGTTTTGATTTTGTTTTGTTTTGTTTCAAGGGATATATACCTTTTCCTAACACTTTGTGCTAAGAAAGGTGGAGGCTTCCTTTGCATTCCTATATAAAAAAAAAAAACAGCAACATCATCTAGTTTCACTGTTTCTCTGATTATTTTGAAGTTTCAATATTTCTCAGGTCCCTTAGCAGAAGCAATAAACACCCAGAAGCGTCTCCCAGTCAGTTTGGAGGTAAAAGCGAGATCAGAGCCTTAAATATCCCAAGCTCCTTCTAATTTAAACATATTTAATGTATTTAAATGTAATTTAATTTTAAATGTAATGAAAATGTATTTCAAACCTGGGCTCCAAGACTATTCTAGCCTCAAATAGTCCTTACTAGCCTCTCTATTTAATGCCATTTCAATGTGATTTGAAGAAGGAACGGCAATAAACATATGTGTTTAATATCCATCGTTAGCTCGGAGCAACTTATTTTCATCATCAAAGCTGAAGTCTTCCCTAATGGTAGAAAACACTGACCTAGAGACTGGAGACAGCGATTCTAATCTTGACCTTCAGTAATGAGTCACAGAGGTTTGGGACAGTCCAGTCAGGCACTTGCTTTGTTGTGCCTTCCCCCTTTTAGGTGAAGGCCCCAGTTCTTACCCCTTTGGTTTCTGATTGAAGTACATGAGTTTTACCTCTAATAGTTAATAAGGAGTATCAGGTTCTTGTCAAACATCACCATCTTGTGCTCTCTGCTCTTGGAAACATTTGCAAAAGCTCAGATATAAGACATAGTCACAGACAACTGACAGAAGGACAGGAAATCCATCCGTTTATTCAGATAGGTGTTTTCTGGTGTGAGTTCAGTAGAACATTAGTTCCAGGAGATGCTCCAAGACAATAAAAGGGCAGCTCAGTGATCTAGCCCACAAGGGAAAGTGTGCACTCTCTAACTGCCACTTGCATGTCTGTGGAACTGACAAAAGCTCTGACAAGTCCCACAATGGCAAACCATCATACTTCCTTGGTTCTAACAGGCCATTCCCTCTGAAATTAGGATGCATTTTTTTGTTTTTTTTAAAGATTTATTTATGCGTACAAGATGGGGTGTAGGCCAGAGTTGTAGAGGGGTGAGCAGATTCACCAGAGACAGAGTAGGGAACAGAACAGGCAGATCTACTGAAATACACTGCTGAGGGGAGCAGTGGGCGAGGTAGGAGATGTCTGCTGCGCCGTGTGGGAATCTCCCTGGCCAGGGATCAAACTCGTGCTGCAGTGGCTGTGGATAGCTTCATAGTGCTGAGACTTAACCTGTTGGGCCACCAGGGAGGCCCTGAAATTAGGGTGTATTTTATTGTCCATGGTTTGACAAAGCTTGGTAGGCAATCTTTTCTCCCCTTTTGTGGTGTTAGGTGAAATGCTAGTATTATTAACAAGTGTTGAGGCTCTCAGTATAGCAAAAAAATGATAATTTAAACCAGTGATCCCCATAGAATTTTATTCCCTTTCCTCTTCTCCCTTCCTTCTTTTCAAAAGGAAACTCTTGCGTACATTACTTTCGAGATGACTTTTCTAAAAAATACATTTTTCCCTTCAGAAAGAGAGGACTCAGAACAGTTCTACTGACCTTCATTTTGACTAATGTTGGGGCAGTCCCAAGGGTCTTCATGAGAAGAATTCCTAAGACCTCGGTTAATGGATTCATGTAGTTGGCATCTTAGTGCTCAGTCCCAGAGGGCCCTGGTCCCAATGAGCCTGGGGTGGGATTACTCCGGGAGTCTGGATCAGTAAGATTAAAAGGGTGCCTGCTTACCCCTCATCCTACTGGTAAGTACTTAGACCCACCCCTATTGGGTTCAGCTCTATGCTGTGTGATTCCTGAACTCTTACTGCCTGAGCTTTTCTCTATTCCCAATTTTCTTGCAGGATTTCATGCCCTCCCCCATTTAAAAAAAAAGTAATTTTTAGTCTATCCATTTTACTAAATAATTTTATAGCACCCCTAAACCACTGAGGAATGAATGAATGGTTGAGTGAGTAAATATATGAATAAATAAATAATACTCTGATTTGAGAATTTGCATAAATGACATTACTCTGTAAGTCCCATTTTCCTCCTTTGAGAAACAGGCAGATTGGAAATAATCATTTGTGTTGAAATTAAACGAGCACTGTATCAGAGGAAAAAGGTCCAAGCGAAGGTCTTAGTTTTTCCAGAGTGTTCTTGGTCAAGGGATGTGATCTTGGTCAAGGAATTTGAAAGGCCAAAGCCTCAGGGTCCTTGATGCAATACTGGCATGAAAGTGTCCTCTCATGGTGCTGGATAAGGATTACATAAAATGTGCCCTTGGCTAAACACGTAAAGGTTTTACAGTGCAATCTCTAAAGTCCCATCCAGTTCTAGTATTCTCTGTATTGTGATGGGTAGTGTTAAGGGTAACACATTCACTGCCTTCAGCTAACATGCCCAGTTTGTATCTTTGTACTTATTTTATGTTTTTCATTTTGGCATCTGTATAAATATAGTTTCATGCAGATCTTGGCTGTTTTCCTGTGAGCCTACACTCTTTAGATTTTTTGTAAGAAAATCTCCCAGACGACAGAATGTTCTAAAGGAGCTGTGTAATTATGTCGCATGGTACAAAAATAAAATGAAGAAAAAAAAGAAACCAACAACTAAACAAACCTTTGCATATATCTTTCTGTACCCTTTGGTGGCTTGGGGGAGAGAGATGCTCAGGTTTCGAAGCTCAGAGTTTCACTTGCCTTTATTTTCTTTCTCCCTTCCTCACTGAGGGTTTTACTGAACAAACCCTGGGTCTTTTATCTCCCCCTTCCTTCTCTCCTCGGAACCACAATCCTCTCACACCCCAGGCAAAAGAAAATCACCATGAACTTACAGTTGTAATATGGCTGAAGTCACTCTTTCTTTCTCTCTCTCTCTCTCTCTCTCTCTCTCTCACACACACACACACACACACAAACACAGGCACACACACTCAACACATAGGCACATTCACACAGACACACACACACTCAAAAACACAGGCACACACTCACACAAACACAGACACACAGAGAAGTGTACAGACACTCATATACACAAACATAGGCACACAACACACAAACATACACTTACACACTCACAAAGCTAGGCACACATATAGACACACAGTCACAGACACAAACAGGCATACAAACAGGCACATACTCGCATGCTCAGGCACACATGCATGCTCACGCACTCTCCTTGAGGCTCTGCACTTCTAGGGTTACCCCCTTGCTCCCCTCTAGGCTTGTCTCTGTGGGCAATTTGTTCACTTTCACTAACCACAGTTTTCTCATCTGAAAATGGGAGCAGTAACTCTTGTGAGGGCCCCGGTGCTTCCACAATGAGTCACCACAAACTTGGTGGCTTAAAACATACAGATTTGTTATTTTATAGCTGTGGAGGTCAGGATCCCCAAATTCATACTAGACTAGATCACTCACTCACACTATCTCCCTCTTACTTTGTTGCTGTCCCTCCTCTGCTTTCAAGTTGTCCTTTTCTGGCTCTGACAGTCTTATAAAGATCTTCAGCATTACAGATCATCTAGAATAATTTACCTATCTCAAAATTTGTAACTAAATCATATCTGCAAAGCCCCTTTTGCCAGCAAGGTAGCTTTTTCACAGGTTCTAGGGGTTAGGACATAGACATTTTGGGAGGAACATTACAGGTTGTAATAAGGAACAGATAAAATGATATGTAGAAAAATAATTCCCCTAGACAGTGTGGTCTTCAATTTTGACCTGAGCTTTGTACATACATGTACACACCTATGTACATATGTGTATATGTCTATATACATGCAGATAGGCATATGTAATGCATATATTTAACTTACATGTAATACTTGAATATAACATCAGGAGCATATAAATTGATGTTGTAAAGACACACACAATGTTTTTATATACAATTTATTTCCAGTGAATTACACAGAAAGAATTCCTAATTATGTAGTTTGAGAAAGAACATCGAAGAACGGCAAGTCTGCCAGCTTTAAGATATCTAGATCTAGAGAGAAGCCAGCAGCTAGGACCTGAGAACCACTAGTATCAGAATTATATTTCCTGGGAAGTGCCAGTGGGTGATCAAATAATAATCACAGATTATAATAGCATCGTCGTAGTGACTTTAAAAATAACAACACAATAGCTGATGCATAAATTGACAACTGCTTGATAGATAATATTTTATCATTTGCAGAAGTTATCTCTAGTTCTCATTATTATATCCCCAATTAATAATCAACCCATTATTATATCCCCAATTAATAACGTATGTCACTGAGGCCTATGGAAATTAATGGACTTGATCAGAGTCCTAACTAATATGTGGTACAACCACTATTTGAACAAAGGTTTAACTAAATCAAGATCTGAGCTTGATACCTTGTGTCCCCTTAAGTAAGAGTATATAAAACCCCGATGAATTCACAAAGAAGATCTTAAGCTATATTCAGACTAGAATGTAATAATATTAGATATTAGCAATAGTCTACCAGCAAATGAACTTAGCGACATGGGAATTATTAAATATAAAAATCAACTTTCTAAGTAACACTCGGAAAGGAAAACATCAAACTATTATTTTATTTTTTTAAAGATTTATTTATTTATGCATACAAGCTGGGGTACAGACCAGAGGCTTGGGGCAGCAAGAGACAGAGTGGGGAGCAGAACAGGCAGATCGACAGAAACACACTGCTGAGGGGAGCAGCGGGCAAGGCAGAAGAGGTCTGCCGTGCCATGTGGCAATCTCCCCGCCCGGGCGTCGAACTCGCCGCTGTAGACAGCTGCACAGCGCAGCGCCCAGGCGCTGCATCACCAGGCAGGCCAAAATCAAACTCTTTAGAAGTGAGCAGGGGCAACCACATCTCAGACTCGTGGACTCCAGGCAAAGCAGGAGTCAGAGCTCTAGGACACTTATTAAGAAACAAGAAAGATTGAAAATAAACAAATGAGACATTGAACTCAAGAAGCCAGAAAAGGAACTATAAAACAAAGTCAAAGAAAGCAGCAGGAAGGAATTAGTACAAATAAAGCTGAAATAAATGAAAGAGAGGGGAAAAGGAGCCTCATCAATAACATATAAAAGCCTGTTCAAAGGAGAGGGCACAAACACAAATAAACACATTAGGAATGGGCTGCGGACATAACCACAGAAGATAAAACAGATTTAATGAGAATTCGCTGTACAACTTTATATCCATAAACTTGAAAGTCTTGATAAAATGCATTATTTTCTTAGAAAATATAAATTACAAGTTTGTATCACAATGCTGTGGAAAATCTAAATAGACAGATAGCATAAAATAAAATGACAGGAGAGCTAAATCCCAGCAGTCAAAAAGAAGATCTCAAGCCCAGAGAAATTTATAGACAGATCCTCTCAAGTCATCAAAGAATGGATACCTTGTGTCTCATTTAAACAGAGAAAGAAAATAACACTCCAGTTTTCTAATTTATTCCATAATCCTAGTATCGTTCCAATACCCAAAATGGGCAAATATATACTCATACATCTTGAAAAATGTGTTTGGTATATGAGAAGTGAATGCCTTATGTGGTTGGATGAAAAATCAACTTACAAAAATTAGTAACAGCTTTTCTCAATAGCAGCAATAAATTAGTAGGAAATAGAAGGGAAAACATATGTAAAAAAACTATTCTTATCTGCAAGATAGAAAAAAATGTAATAATAGAAGGTGGGAAAACTAATATTACAAGCAATTCCTTACTTTGGGGGCATGTTATATTCCAGAAAGAAATTCAGTTAATACTCATGGTGACTCAGTAAGGGGGGATTTCTTTATAAACAAGCTAAATAAGTATAGAGAGGCTAAGCATTTTGTCCAGAGTCATATAGCCAATAAGTGGTTGGTTCAGATTTGGGATTTTGGTGGTCTGGATCCAAAATGTGTGCTGTAACCTCTAGAGCATGATGCATCATATCATGTCCCACAATATACACGCAAGACATTGATAAATAAAAGTCAAAAACTTCAGTAAAGGCTTTGTATGAAAACTTGCTCAATAAAGGGAGTGCAACTCTGTTTAGAAATAAGATTCTCAACTATTGGATGCTGTATCCGTCAGCTAGGATCAGATTAGCTATGTTGCTATGACAAATAAAGCCTCCCTAACCAAAGCTTATTAGCAAAACTTTTCCTCCCTCCCTCCTACCCTCTTTTCCTCCCTCCCTTCTATTGTATCGAAATAACATTGGTTCATAACACTGTAGGTTTCAGGCATACAGCCTTATAATCAACATCTATATAAGCCACGTCATGTTTACCACCAAAAGTCTAGTTTGCATCCATCAATCACCATACAATTGAACACTTTTACTGGATTCCCAGGCCCCCCCTTTCGCTTCTGTATGTATGTAGTAATCACTACATTCCTAAAGTCAGAGTTTGTTTTCCCTCTGTTTTGTGCATTTTTTTTTGTTGGTTTTGGTTTTTTTTTAGAAAAAAATTTGTGATTTTTTTTTATACATTTTTTTTGGTGACTCCATAGCTAATTTCTCTTTTTGCTGAAGAGCATTCTAGTTTTTAACCTACTTTAAGTTATTTTTAAGATTAAAGCATCTTTAAGATATTTTCCCCCACCATCATCCCTTGTTTCCCCTTGTCACTTTCTCTCCCCCCTCCCAATAACCTCAGATCTCTAAAAATGTTTATTGATGCCCACTGGTTTTTGAAAGTGTTTTATGTTATCAAATTGTCTGTTATGTAAATGTCCAATATTTGTTTTTATCATCCTGACTTAAGTTGCCCTCGGAAATGACTGCAATTCATCTTTTCTTGTGGCTGTATGATAATCCTTGGTGTATACATGCCACATCCTCTTTATCCTCTTGCCCATCAATGGACATTGAGGCTGCTTCCATATCCTAGCTGTTGTGAAGGAGTCTGCTATGAACTTATGGGTTTTTTGTTGATGGTTTCATATTCTGTGGATATATGCCCAAGAGTGGAATTGCTCGGTTATATGGTATTTCCACACCAAGCTTACTGTAATAGGAGGAGAGAGGGTGTGAGATTTCAGGGAACATTTAAAAGGGCTGGGTCTGGCAGTGAGTTAGAGAAGGCTAATGCCAATCCCATCACACAGAATTCTAATACATGGTACTGCCAGCCCAAGTGCAAGGGCAGCATAGGTGCATAGTCCAGGAAGACAACCTAGTCTGCTCAACATAAGACATCATTTCTGTCACAGTTATCATCAGCGCACAGTACAAAATTGACTCACATTACATTTTTCCTAAAGGAAGAGAAGGTATCCCCTTTTCCCCACATTGTTGTCTGCAGTTGTGGTATTGGGTACAATATCACCCAAAATTCCACTTGGATTTTACAAGGTATTTGACAACCTAACTCTAAAGTTCACCTGAAGGGAAAAACAGGAATATACAAATAATTAAACAGGAAAAACTCTGATCAAGTGCATGGTATACACAGGAAATCACTATATGATAAGTGGCATTTCAAATGAGTTAGTGAAAGAACAGATCCTTCAGGTAATTGACTCTTTTTAAAAACACTTAACTTAAAATAACTGCTCCCACCATGCATAAAAATAAATCCTATACAGATTTAATAAACAAGATGAAAAAATTATAAATTTGCTAGAAGGATATAAAGAAATTTCATTATCTTGCAACTTCCTAAGCTACAAAGTTCAGAAGCAATAAAGAACCAAAATAGATTATAAGATATCAAACACCAGATGAAAATACATGTATAGACTGAAAGAAAATTTCAATGTATATTGAAGGTGAAGGATTACTATTGGGAAAAATTATGCAAAACATGTACAACCCAAAAAGGAAAGAGACCCCAATCACAATAGAAAAATAGTTCAAGCACATGGATCAACAATCTACATATGGGGAAATATAAATGATTTTGACATGAAAAGATAGTGAATCTCACCATTAGCCAGGGAAATGCAATCCCCCCCCATGAGTTATTTTTCCCTATCCCAGATTGACAGTAATGAATATAAAACATGTGGAGAAATGGGCTCTCTCATTTGTTAATGACAGGGTGGTAAACTGGTAGAAACTCTGTAGACGGCATTTAGTAGATCTATCAAAATTTTAAAATTCATAAAACATTGACCCAGTAATCCCTCTTCTTACAAACCATTTTATAGAAACACACACACATGCACAGTGATATATGTACAAAGATCTTCATTATGGCACCATTTGTAATAGCAAATAGCTATAAACAACCAAAATGCCCATCAATAAAGATTAGCTAAAAGCATTATGGTACATTTATACTGTGCAATGCCAAATATTCATTAAAAAGATAGATCTCTATGAAAACTGACTTGAAAAGATCTCCAAGAAACAGTACTAGGTATAAATGTGTATCTCACATCAATGCATAGTGCAATTCTGCTTATGAGTTTATTATAAAAAATTATATATATTATGTATGGTGTATATAATATAATTGTGTAATTATCTAAATCACATTATATGTGATAGTATATATTTATTTGTAATACATACTTTATATATTATGTTATATAATTATACATCTCTCTATATGATTACATTGTTTATAGTCTGTATCTCCTATCCAGTTATACATAAAATATAATTATATATAACATGTATCTAAATGCATTGAAGAAATTCTAGAACAATACATAATAGTTAACAGTGATGTCCACTGAAATAGGAAGGCATGGGGGAAAGAACATTTTACTCTGTATACTTTGGTAATGTTGAAAATGCTTAATGATTTATAACAAAAAAGTATGGGAAAAGGGCACAAAAAACCATTTCTCCATCTTTCCTGGGAAACTCCTGAGATAAATGAGGGAATTAGGCTTTATCCATTGCATCCTAGATGCTCTGCACATTCACTTCATCTGTACTGCAACTTTATTAAAGGAAAGTTATGTTACAATTACAGATGCAAAAGAAAAAGTGGGATAGACTTGACCAAGGCACTGAACAGGCCTTCTTCTAAGGAACTTTCCCCAGAATTAGGGCAGGTGCCTGCAAACAGCAGGACATTCAGCGCATCAGTCCTCTGGGGTTAGAGGCAAGCAGGGAAAGAGTGACAGCTTGTTCATGTGCAAGGCGTTCTAATTTTTCTCAGGAGTGTTTGCAGGTCAGCAGTCCAATTCTTCTTCCTGCCTTCATTTGGGCTCTATACCTCTAGCATCAGCTACTGGTTTCTGAAATCTGGGCACATTTTCTTCCAGAACCATCTTAGCACCTTTTCCATCTCCTATATGAGTCACCAAATCTCTTTGCAGTCAAAATCAATGGATCTTCACTTCAACCCATGGAAGAAAGAAAATTAGATATCTCCTGATTTCTAGTGTATCCAACCAGCACAGCCAAACCAGTGTCTTATGAAAATAGACACAACTGGATGTAGAGAAGCTAAGAGTAGAAAAAGATGCCTTTGTTGCTAAACAGACCTGAATTTGAATGTCAGCTTTGCCACGTGTTGTGGTGCACTTTACTTTTCGGCTTCTCATTTTGCTTCTGTGAAAGGCAGGAATGATGACACTACCTTTTTTCATGGCTAGAAAATAAATATACAAAATCTTAGTGGATAGTGTATGCTTAATAAATAGAAACACCACCATTACCAGCATTACTACCACTACTATAATTACTTGATTAGGGTCATTGCAATCCTGTTTTTGCAGCCAGTGCTTCACTGAACCTCATAGCAGCCTAGTGAATTAAGGTAGGAGAGGAGTATCCATTTTAAAGATGAGGACACTGAAGATCAAAAAGGTTAAATGACTTGCCTGGGTTCGCAAGTGTCAAGAAACAAAGGTGATATTTATACAGGTCTCTTAAATTATGAGCCTTTCTTCTGGTATGTCTTATTTATTTATGTGCCCTAAATGCTTAAAGAACTCCAGTTCCTGTATTACTATTTCAGGGGCTAAATCTCTGCTTCCTCACCTTTCCCCATGTCTCTGAGAGTTTCCTTCCCCACTGCAAAATAATATTTTGTTATTATTACAACATAACATTATAAATATCATTTCCAAATCTCATTCAGATGCCTGTTTGGTCCATAGAGGAAGCTGTTCCTGCCTCTAAGTCATGTCAAGGGCCCTTCTGCTAAGAGGATTGGGTGTTTAGAGGCCAAGGGAGGCTGCTAATGTTATTGAAGGAACACAAGCAGTGGCTTGTGCTACGTGTGCTGTCCGTGGTGCTGAAAGTGCTACCTTTGAACGACAAGGGCAATGCGTGACCCTTGTTTTTGCTACAGTCTTCAACCTTGGTCCACCGATACACTGGGACTAGATTCTAGTTTGAGGAACTAGTTGATAATTCCCTGTGAATTGGTCTGTCATGCGTTTTAAAGTCTGTGTATTCATGGAGAGCACTTTTTAAATTTGCTTTGTATGAGGATGTACACTGTTTTCCCCCTTGACTCCTCCAAAATGTCACAAATGACTCTCCTTGAATTTACCAATTTGCAGGATTAATGTGCTTCTCTCCAGACACCTGTGCCCTAGATATATTCTAGCCAGAATAGCTGTCTCTATTCTTAAACTCTGACCTGTTTTACCGGCAAAGGAGGCCTTGGTTTTAGGTCACCCCCAATGGGGGCATCCAGCCTGCAGAGCTAACTTTTGGATCTGTTTCATCATGCAGTTGCGTGGAGGAATACAAGCTGGCTCCTGATGGAAAATCCTGCCTGATGCTCTCAGATGTCTGCGAGGGCCCCAAGTGCCTCAAACCTGATTCCAAATTCAATGACACCCTCTTTGGTGAGATGCTACATGGGTACAACAACCAAACTCAGCATGTGAACCAAGGCCAAGTCTTCCAGATGACCTTTAGGTATGGAGCAGATGTCTTTACTTTATTGACCAAAATCTTGGCCTGGGGAGGGAAGCATGGGCACCAGAAAATAGAGATCTGTTGTCAGGCCAGCTTCTTCTCAAGCTCCCTGAGATCCACCCATGAAGTGCTAGTAGTCAACATAATTCAATCCAGGAGGTTCTTCAGCCACTGATCCAGCCCTTATTTATCCCACTTCCTGTTGTTCTAAATTTATCCACATATTTTAAATTCAATTTTAAGTCATCTGGGTAAGTACAGTTAATGGAATTTTTAATTTTTCAAATTGATCTTTTAGTCTACTAAAAACAAGTGTCCTATGTAGACTATTCAGGCAGTTCAAAAATAAAGACATTTAATGAGGTAGAAAATCAAATTCCAATCATCCAGAAATATCCAGAATTAACATCTCCATGAACATTCTTAAAACACTACCTTCTCCTACTCCCTCTACCTATGTGCACAAATGCGCACACACACACCATATCTCAGTAAACTTGTTTGGCGATTGCTTTTGTTTTTAGCTCAGCAATACATCTAAGGCCTCTTTCCCTCTTATTCATACAGAGAATCAGGAGAAATTAAAAGATATGAGAGTGAACACAACAGGAACTGGTTTGGACAAATGTTATATAGCTTAGACATGCATTCTAATGACAATAGTCTTGCTGGGAAAGTTGATGAAACTAGGGCTCTTCTAGCCAGAGAAGGGAGGCCTTGGGTGAGATTTATTCATGCCTCAAAATCTGAAGAACCATAGATGGTAAGAAGAGAAGAATTATTCATGTGTAAGGCATTATTATCTTTAAAAAATTATACTTGTAGATAATTTTGCAGGAAAACATGCTAGGACATTATTACAAAACGAGTTTCTCCCACCACTTGAGATCGTGATTAGTACAATCATCTTTGCTGTTCCATCTAATTCATAAAGTGATGACTGTAGTGGGCGTGATAATATTGTCTTCTATTTATTAAAAGTTACTCTACGTCAAGCTCTTGAATAAGTTTTTTTTAATAATAACAACAATCAAAATAATAATAATAGCAACAAGTCAGTAGATGCTAAAGGCATTCTAAGCACTTTCCGTGCATTGCTTTTTGTAAACTTTCCAGTGGCCTTATGAAGCAGGGTCTATTTTCATCCCCTTTATACAGATGAGAAATGGGAATTGTAAGTGACTTTCCCAAGACCCCCTTCTAGGAAGTGCCAGAGCCAAAATAGTGGCATTTTAACTTCATGATTAAAACTCTTTGAAGCACTGTGGCTGCAGCCACACAAGTGGAATGTGATTTTGACCCTCTAGTGAGAGGGCAAATGAGGATTCAAATGTAAGTCTGGCAGATTCCAAGTCCTCACTCTTACCTTCTAGTCCAACAGATCCCATCATCACCCACTTTATAGCTAGAATGGAGATGTGAATTCTCGTTTGACTATTCTGGTTCTAATTTTAACGTGCATGTTTTCAACCCATACTAGCATGAAATTTTGTGACACCAACTACAACTTGCCTCAATTTTGACACTCTCTACCTGGACATAGTGTCAGATTCCACAGGATTCAGTCCTATGCGTATGCTTCTCCCACCCCCTTCCCACTTTGATGTCAGTTGTAAGTCCAGGCTGTCACCTGTGCTTCTAACCGCCTGGCTGTAGATTGAAAGTTCCAAAGACCTGATTCATTTGCTAGAGTAGCTTACAGAACTCAGAGAAACATACTAGATCATTGGATTACTAGAAAAGGGTATCAATCTGTAATAGCCAAATGGAAGAGAGGCTTAGGGCAAGGTCTGGGAAAAGAGAACAAAGCTTCCATGCCCTTTCCAGGTGCACACACTTCCCATAGAAGGTGTTCAATTAGCACCTATATTCCAAATACCGTGTTGTTTACTTGGGAATACAATGAAGAAAATAGACACTTAGGTATATGGGCGTGCGGGTGTGACCTTAACTATTTATTTGTGTTGGGTTCTATTAAGTAAAGATATAGAGTTCTAGTAAAGCAACTAACATGGGATCTGATTTAGTTCAATTTGTTTTAGCAGTGTGGTAAAGATACAATTATTAGACTACAAAGCAATAATAAAGCTATACAGTCTACTTTTCAAATCAAATGTTATTTAACTAATACCTGAAAGATGAGTGGGAATTAGCATTTAAAAGGGTTTCAAGTGGAGACAGATGTTCTAAAAAGGAAAAGAAACTGACTGGCTTCAGGAATTAAAGAAATGTGGTCTAAGTAAAGCTGAATTTAAGGGGAGAATGGAGGGGGGCTGAGGAGAAAGTGGTAAGCAGTGACAGATCATGGGATTCTCACAGGCCAAATCTTTGTTCTAACTGCAAATGGGGAACATGGTGAAAAGAGAGTGAACAGCAGGTTTTGATGAGGGGAGCATGGAAAACTGTTAAAGGAGGGGTCAACTTGGTGTCTATAGTGGAAGTCACATGAAAGTGGGCAGTAATGGAGAGAGGTGTGTGTGTAATGGGTAAGAT
Organism: Scalopus aquaticus; assembly: GCA_004024925.1. Taxonomy (NCBI): domain Eukaryota; kingdom Metazoa; phylum Chordata; class Mammalia; order Eulipotyphla; family Talpidae; genus Scalopus; species Scalopus aquaticus. The sequence continues at coordinate 54,195 of PVIJ01006437.1, read as the reverse complement.
CCAGAGAGTAGCAACTGGCAAAGGATACGATTGAGGGAGGATTCCAGGGTGATGGAAGTGATTGGCAGCTCCAGCAATTTAGTGGCCGAGTTGGGTCTTCCAATTCCTTGTGAATTTTCTTTCTACTACTTAAATGCTAAAGCCGAGTCAGAGGGCAACTTTGTAGGAATAACTCTGGGAGAAATTTAAGAACAATATGGATGAACTACTCAATCATTAGATTCTACAACATTGACTTTCTGTAGTGTTAATAGTCTATGAAACTCTGTCTTGAGCATTCATGATGGATAAAATAATGCAGCATGGAATCCAAAAGAAAAAAAAATTGTCTCTTGCTTTTGAGAAAGAAATTTACAAACTGGAAAAAAACCACATGGAATGAAAAAATATATATATGAAAACTTAGTTTGCAGTGTTCCAAGGAATGCCAATGGCTTTCAAGGAGTCACCATGTGAAGGAATTAAAAGGAATGATAAAGGGGATGAGGCTTGTGAACTGCCCTTTGAAGTAATAGCAAACAGTACTTCTTGGATGGGTGTGAGCTAGAAAGGTATTTGCCGGTCAAGGAAGGAGCCTACAAGATCTCATGTGTTTAAGCTGGAGGAAGAGGTGTGATAGAAATTGCTCTCCAGGTAGATCCAGTTCCAAATTTTGACCCCACCTATAATAAGTACAGTCCTAATTCCTCATATTTTGAAAAGGGTTGATTTTTATTAGATGCCAGCCACTGTGGCAGGCATATTGCGTTTATTTCTTTTTACTGAGGTTACATCATCGTATAACATGGTATAGGTTTCAGATGTAGATTATCTCATCTCAGCTTATCACACCACACCCACCACCATATGTTACCACCAACCAACCAACCCCTTCTACTCATTCTCTCCCCCTTCCTCCTCCATTCTGTTGTAAGGGTATAAAGGTTTGTTTTATTTTTGTTTGTTTGTTTGATTTTTCTTTATATTCTGCAAGTGGGTAAAATCATGTGATTTTTTTTTTCTCCTTCTGACTTATTTCACTTAGCATAATCCCCTCCAGTTCCATCCATGTTGTCGCAAATGGCAAGACTTCATCTTTTTTATAGCTGAGTAGTATTCCATTGTGTATATGTATGTGTATACACACACACACACACACACACACACACACCCCACATCTTCTTTATCCAGTCAAACGTTTTTGGACGCTTGGGTTGTTTACATATCTTGACTGTTGTGAGTAGTGCTACAGTGGACATGCGCGTACATATGATCTTTTTTTAATTAGTGTTTCCATATCCTTCTACATGTGGAATATTGGCTTATATGGTATATATATTTTTCATTTCCTGAAGAACCTCCATACTGTTTTCCATTGTGACTCTACCACTTCATATTCCCACTAACAATGCAGAAGGATTCCTTTTTCTCCATATACTCTCCAACACTTATTATTTCTCAACTTTTTGCTAATAGCTATGCTAACCAGTGTGTGGTGACATTGTATGTTTTATGCAGTTTGATTTCTCACATCCAAGTATCATATTGTCTGGCAGGTGATACATGATCAAATATACTAGCCCATTCTTTTGTTCGAAGATTAGCTTGGTCCAAAAGGAGGACCCTAATTGTATAGTGAGAGGCTAGACCCTGAAGGAGCATCATAAAATCCCAGGATTTCATTTACCGGAGTAAATGGGAAGTGGGGAAGGCACTTGGCTGAGGTCACAAAGCAAGTCACTGTAGAACTTGCCAATGATCTCGGTTCTCCTTATCACCCAGTGTGCTGGGCTCCCCACTAAGAGACTAGTTGGTAAGAGGGAACATGGCCCCTTTAAAGGCTGGTGAACTTGTTTCCCGAAACAGACAGAATTTTAGCCCCATGAGTCTCCTCACAGTGCCTGAAGCACCCTGTTCAATCTTGGCTTATCTCTGCATAGCCAGGGACTGTGTCTTCCCTGCATGGCTCATGCAAGGGGTTACAATGGACCCTTCAGCAATATGGGGGGTAGAGGTATCAAACTCTCAGGCAGTCCAAAACCCAAGTGTAAATTTTGATTCCCTGAAAACGTCTTTGTTGTTGACTGGAAGTCTTTCCAGTAACAAACAGTCTACTAACACAGATTCTGTTCATTCTATGTATCATACACTGTATTCTAACAGTAAAGTTAGCTAGAGAAAAGAAAATGTCAAGAAAATCATAAGGAACAGAAAATACACTAATGCTAAACCATATCAAAAAGGAACTGTTCATCAACAAATAGCAAATGATTGTTTTACTGAGAGAGATCCAGTCTAAGTGGACCCAGAAGTTCAAAGCCTGTTGTTCAAAGGTCAGCTGTACAGTGACCAGCTCATGCTTTCTCTTTGTCAACAGTCTCAGGATCACCCGTTCTATCAGAGCAGCCCCTGCACCGCAGTTCTCTCCTCCTTGGCTTCCGTTAACTGCCTTGCAGTTATTTCCATCCCCAGGCCCTGTCACCTCTTGGAGCCACATGCCAAGGCAGTTGACTTCCCACCAGGGGAAGGCAAATGGTTTCTGATGAGTCTAAATTTATCTCTTTCAAGTCTCCCTTCCTGAGTCCCAGACAGGGAGTGGCTGTCTCCTTTGTCCTCCAGCTTCCAGAAAGCAGGCCTGCAAATGTTTCACCATCAAAGGCAGTTGTCATTTCTCTCCTCCTCCTTAATTTCCTCCCTCCTCCTGGTAATCTCCGATCCAGCCCTCCAGAGTAGCCAGCCAGTACCCACCAGCCGTCTTGCCATATGCCTCATTTCCTGACAAGCGCCTGGTCTGGGATTTCAAAGTCTACCAGCTAAAGAGTCTCCCAGGTGACAGCAGCCATTCTGCTTTGCTGTCCTCACCCTGACTGAGGCCCCCACCTTGCAGCCTCTGAGAGGAGACATTTCCTCTCCTGACTCTGGAAGGGCAGCCGGGGTTTTCACATTGCAGCCTGCTTACATTTAAAGTCTCCAAACTGGACACACTTGAAGATTAACTAATTCAACCCTGACCCCCAGTTGCACACGTGGAAGAGAGTGAGGCCCAGGAAAGGCTCTAACCTGCCCAAGGCTCACTGTGATTGCAGCCTCTCTGAGACCACACTGTCCCCCAAGCCTGTGTGCTCCCTTCTCCTGGTTCTGTCCTAAGGGGTGTCTGTAAGTTCTGCACACCCATGCTGGCATGTCGTGAGCTGAACTGCCTGCTCCAGGATATCTGCTGCCAGCAGAGAGGGAGGACCCAGGTGCTGTAAGGGCGTGGCCAGTTCATAAATAAGGTGATCTTAGACAAAAGCCACCGCCTTCTCTGCCAAGCATGATTCTGCAAAACCTTGGTTCTATTCCTGACCGCCTCCTCGGGTGGCTCCCTGTGGGCAGGAGATGAATATGCGGAGGCTGCCAAGGCCAGGAGTGGTCACAGGTGGGACGAGGAAGCAAGGCAGACACTAAAGGACTCACAGGGAGATCGAGGGACCCAGTCACAGTCAGAGAGATGAAGCAAAGACCTGGGGAGACGAAGGCGGAGGAGGCACCAGGTGGGAGTCTCAGTAACAGTGGAGGTGCAGAGGCACAGGAAGAATCGTGATGGATCATGGTGCCAAGAGTCCAGAGACAAGGAGATAAATGGGAGAGGTGGGGAAGGAGCAGAAGATGGAGGAGTTGAAGGAGAGACCCCAAGTGATAGAGAAAGAAGGGTGCAGAGTTCATACTGAAGTCACAGCAGAATCTATTCCCAGGAGGGAGGAAGCATTGGCTGAAGAGACTGGGCAGTGCCTAGAGAGGGCTCTGGGTGAGGAATCAGGTTCAGATGGACATAAAAGCCTTTGGGGCTTGGGAAAGTGCCAGGCTGTATGGAAATGTGAAGGGTCAAAGGTCTCACTTACTAATTGCCCCCCAGTGCCAGTAAGGAATGCCAAGTTTTGCTTTTCTGCTCCCTTTCGGTGCTCTGTATATGCCAGCGACCACGGGGGTCACTATCAGAATCCCCTCTCTGAGCTGTTGATCAGCGAGGGAATTTGGTAAAGACTATTGGAGTGAGATGAGCTCATCAAAGTTTGGAGTATTTGACGTTTAGCTTACTTGCATTTTGCTTCCCTTCCTCCCCATTCTCATGTATCCCACCTCATTCCTATAAGAAAGGTTACCTCTGTTTATGGGTGTGCAGGAATTAGACAAATGTCAGTCAACAACTGTCTTTGAACCTGGAGTCTCAGAAATTGCCGGAGGAAAAGTTGCTTGGAAACGGGTGGAGCAATGGTAGATTTTGCAAAATGAGCTGTTCTGCTCGGGCTGCACAAATGACCTGCAAAGAGTGTGAGGCGCTCATGAGAGATTTCCTAGAAGGCGCTTTTCAATCTGGTCAGCTTATCAGATGTCCGGAATGTACAGCATCAGAGGACAGTTTTGGGTAAGATGTGGGCTTTTGGGATGAGGCACCACCAACTCACAGCCCGGGAGACAGATGGGCTCCCTTTAAGGTTCTAAGGAAAACTGGCTTCCCTTCGTAGTATCCACTAATTCCCTACCTTGTGGCCCTGCGTCCCATTTTTGGTGACTGCTAGAGCTGTGATTTCCATAGTGCCTTCCGATGAGATGGTTCATTGTGCCCGTGTTTCTCCATCCTTCTTTTCCTTTGTTTCTCTCCTGAATCATGTGTCTTTGCTTTTTATGAGGCCAGATCCTAAGTCACATACTTTATGTAGCTTCTCATTCGCTCTTTCCAGTACCTAATGCAAGGCCACCCTTAACAGCTTGCTTTTACAAAAGAAGGTTGAATCTATCAATCAGACTGCATTTACATTGCACCTTGGTAACAAACAACTCCAAACCATATCTTCTTCAAAGAGCAGGAAAGCAAAGAATAGCGCAGCATCATTATTATGCATGAAAACACTATGGAAAAGTAGGACTTTCGCACCTCTGCTTATAGTCAGAACTCAGTACACATGGACAGGAGAACATGTCCATGCTGGTCATATCACAGGTCTGCACAGTTTCAGGGTCCTGCTCATTCTACCTTTGGGAATCTGGGCTGTCAGGAGCATCATCTTGATGTGCTTCTGTGAACACCCTCATAGTAGGAAAGAGACTTGACTCCCCTTACTTCCTGTTAGGGGGGACATTCTGCTCACCTCCCAATGGTCAAATCAAGTCCCATGCTCTCAGCACCCCACGGAAGTTTGAGTTGCAACATGCCGTGAGATCATGTACAGAGAAGCCGAGACACAGGACTACCTGTGGAGCACCAACTGTTTACCACACGAGTCAGGAAGACGTTAGGCTAGCCAGTCTGTCAGCCACACAGCCACATCAGATAGCAGCTGCAGCTGATGGTGCCTGGGACATTTAGCTGCACTGCCTCAGGGTCTCAGTATCTCCCTACGTCATATCACCTCTGAGTAATAAAACTATCTATTCTCTCCTTATAAATTTCCTTCAATCAGTTCCCAAAGCACCATAGAACCAAGACCCTTGAAGAACCTCCCATTTTGCAGATGAGATGCCTAAGATTCACTGTGTACTAATTGTAAAGAATTACCTGAAATCTAACCAGTACATTGATAAATCAGGCTTGCAACCCCCAATCTCTTCGGCCACACTACATCCACTCTGAAGGTTTACAGACATAGGATCCACTTCCTACACGACACTGATTGCAATGCCAAGACCAAGGTTCCATAATGAATCAATGGCTTAGAAACTGTTTTTCCTTACTTTTGGGCCTGGTTATTTCATCATATACCATCATCTTGTTGCAACAAGAGAAAGCAAAGGAGGCCAGTGATGGAGAGATTAATTAAAAATGGCATTAGTTTCTGATTTCAAGGTTATTCTCAAGCCTCTATGCAGCAATATTTAAGCTGTCAGCAAAATCCTCAACTTACAACCTGGGGACACAGATGTATGCTATCTTTTCTGGGGCATCGTTGAGATCTTGGAAGTGGGTTGAGGACTGAAGTTGGAGACTATATCACAGAAATCAAGGTGCAATTCTCCCTGGAGTGCCAATGCCTGGACAGGGTTCAGATGGATCTTCCCTGTGTCTGTTTTTCCCAGGTTCCCTAATATTGTCTATAGGAGTCAAGGCCGGTGTGTCTGGTACAGATCCTGGAACCAAAAGGCTGTTTTCCACTGGTCTGGTATCTGAGGTGCCAGGCTCTGGAGTCTAAGTCCAGCCTTGCCACTTGTCCACTGTGTGACCTTAGTACCTTCATTCATTAAGCCTCACATCTAAATTAGGAATAATAACAACACCCACTCCTGGTGGTAGTGTGGTGATAAATGGGAATGGATCTTGTTCTTTCCCTGTTCTTAAGACCCAGGAGCCATAGGGCCCTGTGTCCAAACCATAGCTAAGAGTGAGTCTTGGGCCAGGCCATCCCTGTGTGCAAGAACTTGATCCCCTTCCTGGCTGGGACCAAATATTAGGAGTCGGTGCTGCCACAAAAAATAATAAGGTCCGTGTCCCCACGCCTGCCACTTTCCTAGTTGTGAGCCTCCAGATAAATCTCTCAACCTCTTTGATCCTCAAGATCTTCAACTGTAAAGTGAGGTTTTACTTCAAAATATCCTTATAAAGCTATGGTAAGGATTTAAAGACTAATAAGCCAAGGCGCTAGCATACACTAGGCACTCAATAAACATTGCTTGATCTTTTTCTTCAATTGAATTTCCTTCTCTCCAATTGCAGAGGCCCTACAGCAGATGGGGTGTTTTGTGTTGCTTTCCCCAAAAACTCCTTTCTAGACTGGAGCCATAGACATCCAATTTCTTGCAATCAATGCATGCTTCAGTGACTACAGTACTTGGGTGAAATGGCTCGGGTGGAGTCAGAAGATGAGCTCTTCCTGCTCTGTGTGTCTGTGAGAGGTCGACGGCTCAGCCAGCAGTGTGGAATCAGCGGCAGCCCAGGGTCTTCTTATTGTAGGGGACTTTATATTAACCTTTGGAAAGACATAATCAGGCCCATGTGTTCTATCACCTGTGTTCCATGGGGTGTCCCCTTTGTTTCTGTCTGAATGGCTACAGTGACTATATCTAATTAGGATTGTGGCATTTGGATGCTCATGTGTGCTGTGTGGAATTTGATAACAAGCCTGGGCCCAGGTCCAAAAGTTCCAGGAGTGTGTTCATTTCCCACCTTTGGAATGATATTCAAATTAGCAATTAACATAAAAGTGTCATGGACCAATCAGAAAGGACACCCATGCAAACAGAACAAAGTTTCACCAGTAAACCCTGCTGGGCTGCACCACCGACCTTTCCCTCGCATCAACTCATCACATCCTCTGGTACATTTCCAACGCCCTTCAGCAGAATTGATACTGGAATTTTTTTTTAACGTTTCAAAGTCTGCCTTTGAGGGGCATAGTCAGATGTTTCTCCCGTGACACTTGTGGACTATTGTCCTTTTTCTATGCGAAAACTGACTCTTAAGAGGCAGAGTCCAGGTCTGCCATCATCACTCTGCTCCAGGCTCCAGATAATGTGTGCCCATGCCCGTGTGTGTGGTCTCAAACTGCATCATTCTCAAAGAGCAGGAAAGCAAAGAACAGCTCGTTTTCATCATTATCCTCAAGAACCCTACCTAGGCTGAATCTCCCATAGTCAGAACCCAGTATTCTTGAAATGCACTGGTGCTTCTCAAACTCGAATGTGATATAAATCGCCACAGGATGCTGTTGTGGTTTAAGATGGCAGCAAAGCCTGGTGCTCTGCAATTCAAATGAACTCTGGGCCGAGAACCAACTTTGAACATCAAGGTGTTAAACTGAACTTTAGGCTAGATGTGAGTCCAGGTTATGCCTGAGATTGGAAGACTGTTATTCCTCCATCTGCCTGTTTGAAAGCAGCAACCAAATCCCCAGGCCAGTGGCACTTGAGGGCCATAGAGTCCCAAAGGGGTGTCCCCCTCCATAGTGACCAAGTGCAGAGTCTGGTTTTGGATTTGCAGCCACCAGGGATGACAGTCCTCCCCTGCAATCCAGCTGGTCTCTGGTGCATAATGGAACACAATTTATTCCCTCATCCTCTGCCTGCTCTGCTCCCTGATGGGTACAGGGACACTCTGAGCATTAGAGCCAACGGGAGAGGCACTTAGCCCGACTCCACTGTCCTGAAGCCACAGTTGGAGGCACCGATCAGAACCTCTGCCACATGCTCCAGCGGTAATTTCAGCCATGTTGGGTGCAGCCGAACATACTTACCAGCAGAGAGCCAGGCTGCTGCTGCCTCAGGTCAAAGGTGGAAGACAAACCCCTGGAAGAGTAGCGCAAAATCCATTTGAGAGGGGACATGGGTCTGGGTGAAGCTTTGTTATTCCTAAGCACCGAGGAAAACCTCTCACGCCATCAACTGCATTAGTTTAATTGGGAAGAGAAAGAAAGAAACATTAAGATCTAGTAAAAGATACCTTTTTATTTTTATTTTTTGTGGGAAGCAAAGATTGCAATCCATTTTTAAACACGTCCTCTCTCTCCCTAATTATAGTAAGAGAAGAAAGTAAAATAGCTGTTTAATTTTTTTTAGATTTTAGTCTGTGTTTGCATTCTCTAAATATACCAAACATGGTCATTTTATGAGGCAAACAAATTACACATAGCATCTTTTGAATGTGCTCCAACTAACCTTAAAATTGTGTCTCTAGGTGCTAAAATGTGCTAAAAATAACAAAAGGTAACAGGTCCATTTTGGGTCTCTTCTCAGTTCTTTTCCCTCTTTTTTCTTCCCCTTGGTTTTGCTTTTAGATTTCTGTCTTTGAAATCCCTGACTATGTTCTTTTTTTTGGGGGGGGGGGTCACCTATGTGAATCAGTGAAGCATCTGAAACAGAGACAACTTTCAAAGAAACAGCAATTTCATTAGATTCGAATGCAGGCAGTAACTCAGGCTAGTCTAAGGGCTGGGAAGGAAAAGTCCATAGGGAACCCACGGAAAAGATAAGGATAGATTGTAATTAGCACAGTAATTGTAATTAGCAGAGCAATTGTAATTAGCACAGTGATTGTTTGTTCATAATGGGTGCTTCCAAAGTGACTCCAGGCAGTTTGTTCTCTTAAGGATCCTTTGCTGTTTCCCCGGTGATCTTGTTTACACTGCTAGTGTACTAATGTGCTTAGCAATCTCTTTTAAAAATAAACATTCCAAAGGTATGAGCCAGTCCTGCTCTGGCCAAGCATTATGCATTCTTAATTAATGGAGTCCAAAGCACTGAATTTTACTATATGTGCATTATGCCAAGGCGACGTCAGTATATTACTTTCGCAAGTCATTTATCCTTTTGCTCTTTATGGAGGGAGTGGGATGATCCCATAAATGGCACTGGAGATCAGAAATGCCCATCTGGCTCAACCACTTTTTCAAATGTGTCATTTAACAAGTTTTTGTTGCACATCTGTAACATAAGGAGCACTGGGGATGAAAAAGTCAAGGGGAGACTCCAGGTCTCTCCTCTTAGGCAGATGGGCCACTGTCCATTTGTGTGAGTGAGTGAGATGCTGGTTGAAATGCAGAGAATCCAGGAGCAGGTAGCTTTGTGGGAGAGTGCTTCTGATTAACAATAACACGGCACAGAGCATCTGCGCAAATGAATGTCTAGCAGGATAATGAAGGGGTGAGAGAATGGGATTGCAGCGATAAAGCCTGCTGAAGGATGGGCATCCCATCAGGGAGGGCTATTTAAGCTGCACTGTAATGGGACCATTTCTGGCTGCGATGCTGCATGGTCTTGTAACCTTTTTGAGCCCTGTTTGCCCATCACTAAATCAAGGAACATAATACTAACCCCTCATGAGAATTATAGTGGGGAGGGAGAGGGGCTGAGAAAAGTCAGGCTAAAATGCTTTGCAAAGTGTAAAAACATGCAAATGTTAGTGACATTTTTCTAGCATGGATCCCAGGGTCTGTGATACCACTTACTCTGAAATTTTGTGCTGGGGTGCACAGCCTGGCACACTTGAGATCATGTGAGATGCAAATTCGCCAGCATTACTTTCTTTGTATTCCTTCCAGTAGAATGAAAAAGTAAGTCTATTCTAAGCTCACATTAATAAGCCTACGCATGTGTATCAGGAAAATGAATTTTTAGGGAAATATTTCCATTTCAGGGAGATGCCCTGAATAGAAATCTATTTAGTAATAATTCTAATGAAAGATATGATCACAGTTTATTGGATATAAATTAACACAGAAAGCTCCTAGGCCAGTGGCTGGGATTTGTTGTAACATTGCCACTGAATAATTACTGTTAATGATAATCTAGTGGAACACCTCAAAGGTGGCTTTTAAGAGTCTAAAACGAGCATTTATTTTTATGTCCCGTAAGATCCTCCAAGGAGTTCATTAAGTGGGCAATTAATTAGCAGTCATAAGCGAGGAGCTGAAGCTGCCAGCACTTAGGTAGTCCATTCTTGGTGAAATCAGTGTGTTCCTGGCCACTTGAAAATACCCCAAGGCAGCCAGCAGCCTCTCTTTTCTCCATTGGTATTTGCTCTGTCTTTGAAGACTTTTCGGCTTGTTTGGGATGTTTTCAAGAGTAGGAAGAAAAATTAGGATAAAGGAATTGATCTTGCTTGCCATCTCATAGTTTAGAAAGCTAAAGTTACACCAAAGGGTATCTGTCCAAGTTTCTTCTAGTTCCCAAGCCACTTTAAAGGAGTTCGAAAAGAACCAGCCAATGGCAATGGATAAGCCCAGAGGCCATATAAGCATCAGAGGGTAGAAACCTAACTTGAAAATCAAACTCAATCAGCTTGTGATTCAACCAATAAATAGACATTTGGTACTAAGCACATGCCAAGTTCTGGAGATACAAGCTGAGCAAGACTCACAGACTCAAACATTGGTGCCAAGCGGGGGAGAATACACTTCTCTTTGGAATTATCTATGTTCTTAAGCTTTATTAAAGTTGAATTATCCTTAGTGAGTGAAAGTAAATAGTAATGGATAAAATTTTATTGTATAGGGCTAAATTTTGGAGAGCCAAACCCCCTTGTAATATTTAAGCTCTCTTTGCCCACTGAGGACCAATTTTTTTCTTCCACTGAGAATGCATGATGTAAGTGGATTGATCCGTATTATGTATAGAGGAGGAAACTGAGGCTCAGAGATGTCCAGTGACTTGCCTGTGGTCACAAAGCAAGTGTCAGAGGCTTACTAATCTGGGTCTGCCTGACACTTGGATGGCCTTTGTGACACAATGAATGACTTTCCCACACCTTACTCAATAAGCCAGCAGGTACAGAAGACACCCTACCTGAGTGCTGTGCTCACTCCAGGTTGGTTAAGTGCTTGAAACTGACAGCTGGTGTTTTCTGGCTGGGATAAGAACTCTCTTGGCCAATGCAATAAGAGATGGAGAACTGGAGGCAGGTATTTCTTTGTTCTTTCTCCCTCAAAAATAGACTTTTCCACCTATAATAGGGTTATTTTTAAAAAGCATTTTTTTTATCTTGCCAGTTTTAAACTTATAAATGAGTTGCAAAGGTAGTACAGAGCGTTCCCATGTATCTGTTTCCCTCCTTGTCCTCTTATATCAGTGTGGTGCATTTGTTACAGTTAATGAACCAATACAGATACATTATTATCAACCAAAATTTGCACTTTATTCAGATAAATTTGCTTTTACCTAATGTCCTTTTCCTGAACTAGAATCCTCTCCAACATACAATTACCAAAACAGAAATTGTACTGGAAGATGCCAGACAAGGAAGACTTTATTCAAGGCTATCGTAATAGGGGAGAGAGCTCTGAACTTGGTCCCATTGAAACAGGGCAGGTGGGTTTTCAAGGCTGGAGTGAGCAAGTGAAAACTGCTGGTGGACTTCAGAGGGTGATTGACCAATGGGATGTGTTCTGCACATTGCAATTTTTTCATTAATTCACAAGTTTATTTCTCTACCATTTTCCTTGAGGATTGCATTTCAGAGACAGCGCTCAGATCCCTGAGAAAGATATTACTGGGTTATAAAACTGGCAAGAGGTTTTCTATAAGATTTATATGTTAAAGGGACAATTCACAATGACACATTATCTATGGGGAAGGTTCCCAGAGTAGGAAGTAGCCTGTCTGAAGTTCGGTCAGGGTGAGGGAAGGTAAGGCCACCTGGGTCACTGCCTCCCAGTCAGATGTCGATCCCCTTAGTCTGCTCTTGGCTGTGATAGTTTAGTCGACTTCTTTTTTTCTTGATTTTTTTTAATAATTTATATTTTAACTTTCAAAAGTTCACAAGCAAAATAAACAACATAAAAGAGACCCACAGTGAAAGGTTACTACTTCTTTTCCTGTTTCTTTCTACCTCTTGGTCCCTGGTTCCTCCTACTCCCTCCCCCCTTTCATGTTAATTAATTTCTTGGGTATTTTTTCCAGTGTTTCTATAATCCCAAGCAAATAAGATTACATATTATCTAATTAAATAGTGTTCCTTCCTTTCACAAAAAGGTCATTAAATATATTTTCAGATCCCTCCCCCATTTAGTGATGACTCTCAAGGATGTTTCGATAGATGATGATGAACTTTTAACACTGACACAGAGCACATTCTAATGTAGGGATCACAGTGGGGAATAGCATGCGTCCCAGCATCCCGGGGAGGTGGAAAGAGAGTGGAGATGGAGAAGGGTGAGCCCACATCCCTTGGGCTGTTGGCCCTCACTCTCACCATTTTACCTCATATGTGAAACAAGAGTCCTCACATCCCCTGACTGTGAGGCCACTAAGAAGTATTAAGGCCCTAGGCCCAGTGAAAGTTGCAGAATGTCAGTACTAACAGAAGAAAAATAGCAATGACCTGCCGTACTTCCCCCACACCAGGCAACACTGTATCTTCATTCAAACCTATGTCGAGTTCTTACTATGTGCCACTCACTGCTCTAGGGAACCTGGAATTCAGCCGTGAACAAAACACATATAACCCTGCCCTTGTGACTTAGCCCCAGTATGTGAGACAGTCTGCAAATAAATACAGGCTTTGTCAAGGTGCACGTGGTGTGGGCAAGCAGGACAAGGAGCCAGGGCGTGCCAGGCAGGGGGTTCTGTGTAACAGAGGCTGGCCAGGGGGACCTCTTTGAGAAGGTGATGTTCCTGCAGGGACCTAGCCAGGCCAAGCAGGTGCCAGTGCTGGTGTCCAGGGCAGGAGGCATGGCAAGTTCACAGCCCCTGGGCAGGCTCTGTGAACAAAAGGAGCCCAGGTGGATAGAACACAGTGATGGCATTGGGGGGGGGGGTGGTGAGTAGTGGAAGTAAAAGTTATGAAGAGACAGTGGAGGCTGGGTCTGGCAGTGTGGCAATTTGCGGTGGGTCCTGTGAGTCACGTACATACAGGACTTTGGATTTTACTCTGAGTGAGAAGAGAAAGCAGCCAGTGCATGGTGTGAGCAGAAGAGGACTCTGAGCTCACACATTTTAAAAAGACCACTCCATCTGGGGTGCGAAGAATAGACTCCAGAGGCAGGGTGCATGCAGGGAAAGCGGTTCCAAGGCTTTTGCAATGGCCCCAGGGAAAGGCAACAGAGCCTGGGTGTGAGAGTGGGCAGGTGAGAGGTGGGCAGATAGTGGTGTATTCTTAAGGTAGCACAACTGAATTTGCTGATGAGGGACAGGAACGGGGAGGCCAGGTTGGCTGGCTGTTCTTGGACAGATGGAAGCGCCACTGCTGGAGATGGGAAAGTCCAAGGGAGAACAGGCAAGGGAAGGGAGTACAAATAGAAATTTGGTTTTTACTGTGTTAAAAAAAAAAAAAGTAAACTTGATTGTGGATAACTCCAGTCACTTATAAAGGTTGACGTGGTGCAATCACCTCCGGGTACTCATCACCCCATCTCAACGACCATCATCTGTTCATGTCTCTTGATGTCCTCATGGAGACATCGGGAAGTTCATTGGCTAGAACCAGCCAGAAGAGAGAGCTGACTTGCAAAGCAAGTTTCAGACTGCTTATGATAGAAAAGAAACAAAGGGAGACAAACTCTCCAAGGAGAAGCTAAGAGGAGGGGAGAGTCCAAGCTCGAGGTCAGGGATTCCAAACACGGAGGTCAGAGAGAAGAGAAGCCACCAGCAGAGCAGACTGATAAGTTGCTCCAACCACAGGCGAGAGCACAGGGGGTGACTCTGCTGCTTCAGCCCATTCTGTGCTTTCAACAGGGCGACATTCTCAGCATCATTCTGCTTGTCAATGTTGGGGCTAGGATTGGAATCTAGACAGTCTGTCTCCAAACCCAACCCAATTAAACATTCCCCCCCTTCCGCCACCATCACACTCTCACTCCACTCGAATCAGTGTTCCAGGCAGAGGGACTTAAGGGCCATGGCAATAGGGGGCAGGAGAGCACCTTATAAAAGCAGCCCCTGGCTAAGGTTTACTAACAACGCAAGTCATTATGTGTGTGACGGATCATTACGTGTGTGAAGATTCACCAAATGGTTTGTCAATAATTCAATGCTGCCTACTACCATTAATGATGATAATAACCACTCTTGACTGAGCCCGAATCTCTGGGTCAGGCGCTCTGCAAAGTGCTCCCAATGTTGACTCTCCCTTAATCCTCACAACAGGTGCATGGGGAAGAGCCAATGTGCTATCGATTCTGTATATGAAGACATGAGGGTACAGAGCTGGGAACGTGGTGGCAAGAGCTTTGCCGGTCCATGAATGCTGGGTGAGCTCATTGTTCAGAAGCAAAGAGGAGAAGGAAGAGCAACTCAGGCTTGGGGGGCAAGTAGAGAGGAGTTCAAATCCTAACTCTCTGAAATGTTCATCTTTGTCTTTTATCCACCCAGCCTCAGTTTCCTTATCTAAGAAAATAATGATGGGGGGAAATGTCCCATGGTCCTCCTTTTATTTTTCCTTTGAAATGCTTGTAAAAACCTAAGTTGGATTTATGTTGGCATGATCCCCTATTTAATGTCAGGCTGCTGAAATGAGACCCTCATCCCTCTTCAACTGTTCATCATTGCAAACTCCCAAGACCTGCAAAATGTGCAAAACGCAAGTCTCAGCAGATGAGAGCTGTAAGTCACAAGTTGACTTTATTTTTAGTCTATGGATAAAATGTGTCCATAAAACTTTTATGTCCATCCACACAATGGGACCCTCCCTCATTCATAGCGTCTTGCATCCTGTGCCACTTTGACATCAGTTCCTCTACAAAGCTGAGGTCACAGCACAGTCTAGTGGGGAGACCATGGCTTTGACTCAGTGGACCTGGCGTTGATTTCAACCCCTGCTGCTTGGAGCTGTGTGACTGTCACCTAGCTTCTCTGAGCTTCATCGTCCTCATTTGTAAGAAGTGAACATATCAACTCTTCATTGCTTGGTTGATTAAATAACACTCAGTGTTTAAATCAGCAACCCGTGGTAGATGCTCAGTACCTTACTAGTAGTTTCTCCTTCTCATCCTCCAGGCAGAAGCCATGTTTACTTGTGTGCTCTGTGATAAAAATGAGCAGGGCCTGATGTATAGAAGGTGATTAACCAGTTTGAAGACAGAAGAAAGAAAAAGATGGATGGAAGGAAGGAGGGAGGGAAGGAAAGGAAAGGGGAGAGAACAAAGTCAGAAAAGGCTCTATGACCTCGTGTTTATGACTAGCTAAAAGAAAAGGCGCCATTGCACTCATTCACTGAACAAATGTCCTGTACTTCGTAAATTTTAATCATTGTGCAGTGATGGAGATACAGAGAGACCCGTGCCCACGCAAGGGGGCAGCCCTTTGTCTGGTTTGACAGCTCTGGTTTATGCCTGGTGTCCCTAGTTCTGCATGTAGCCCAGACAAAAGTCATCTGGATTAGATGATGAATTTCATAGTCACTCTACCTACTGAGCTCAGAGATAACAAAAGAAAGATGCTTATTCAAGTGAAATGCACGAAAGCGAACCGTGGGCATGATGTGTGGAAGTCAGGATGCTCTGAGACCACCTCACGGGTTAGGGGTCCAGGTAGGAAGTAAGCTGAGATGTGAAGGATGAGGAAAGGGTTTCTGGGCGAAGGGAGAGAAGGGAACAGACTGGGGTGAGCTGGTAAGAGTTGGTCCAGAGAGCATAGTGTTCCAAGAATAAAAGCCAAAGGGGACTCAAGTCACGGCTGAGAAAGTGGCAACTATGTGGGTGTTTCTCTGGGTCTTCATTCCCTGGGTAGGTCCCCAGGGGAAAAGCCCCTCTCTGCCTGCCTTTAGCATCCTGCATGGGTGCAGATCCCCAGGGAGATAGAGAAGAATGGGAGTTTATGAAACATGCACTCCCGGGTTGGCCCAGAGGGACCTTTGATAGAGGTGCCAAAAAGAGGCAGAGAGAAGAATGCCTGTCTCCCCAAAATTAGCTTCTTTTGAAAAGACAGAAGGGAAGCTTTTGTTCCGACAAAGTTATGTTCATATTGTCAAATTGGTGCACTGGGTCACTGAACTGGTACTTGGGGACTGTCAGAATGTTGATGGGGAGCTTGGCAAGTTAGTTTCAAATCTGTCACTTCACTGTTCCACGACTCTTACTCCTTAATAAAACTCCACACTGAGTGTGGGCTCAGCCGACAGCTGGAGAGTGATCATGGAGTGTGAGGCTGGCGTGCAAGGATTCTCTCCTGCTTCCTCCTCCTGCTCCCTCCTGTCCCCCTCCCCACATCCTGGCTTGCCAGTCTGAAGTAGAAACCCCCAAAGAGATCCTGCTGTTGGAGGCAGCATGGAGCCCTGGAGAGGGTGTAGATTTTCCAGGTTGAACAACTGAAGTATGAATGCTGATCCTGTCAGGAATGTGCTGTGTGACCTTGGGAAGGCACTGGAGGTATCTGATCCTCTGGCCACTTGGGTGGTTATAAAATAATGCATGCCAAAGCACCTGCAAGGATCTACTGCTGCCACGTCCCCTTCTTCCTTTCAACAATATGCAGGACACGAGCTGCAGGTATCTGGCCCTGGGCCAAATGACAAGTGAGCCGGAAGCTATTCCTCCTGCCACACCTTTAATAGATCCCATGCTCAGACAGCATCAAGAGACCTTGGAGGAATTAGAAGGAATGTAATTATGAAAAATGTGCAACACTTTTGAGAGCCCCAATGAGTTTTTAATGAGCTTTTTGCACCACAGACTAATAACAGTTCTGATAAAACCCACCCCGGTGAAGCTGAAGCCTTCATTTTCTCCACACCCCTAAGACTGTTTTTTTCTGTTGGGGTTTCTGAACCAGTGCAAATTGCCAGGAAACTGCAAATATCAAGGCAACATTGGCATGTAACCTTTGCCCCGGGTCTGTTTTCAAGGGCTCTTGTCCTGTCTAAGACAATCCTGTAGCCCTACTCAACCCACCCACTTTAGATCTGTCCCCTGCTTATGTGCACATTCACTCTTTCCCTGTTTGAATCTGTACTGTCCTTACTAACTCTGACTCTGCTTCACTGACTGCTTGATGGGCAGCCCACCTACCGTCTTCCCCCTCCTCTCTCAAAAGTGTGACTCTGGGCAATGTTGGATCCACAGCAGAGCATCTGACATTCAGTCTCTAGGTGTTAATTTAGCAGCTATGTTAAGGCAGCCTCTGTGCTGAGGGCCATTGTTTACACAAGCAAATCAAGCAGCTCATGGTCCAGGGCCGGGCTACAGGAATGCAGACAATGAAGGGAAGAGGATGGAAGAAATCCGTAATCAGGGCCTCCCTGGTGGCGCAGCAGTTACGCGATTTCAATGCTCAGCCTGGGTGATTCCCACATGGCGAGGCAGACCTCTCCTGCCTTGCCCGCTGCTCCCCTCAGCAGTGTATTTCGGTCAATCTGCTTGTTCTGCTCCCCACTCTGTCTCTGGTGAACCCTCTGGCTGCCCCACACCTCTGGCCTATACCCCAGCTTGTATGCATAAATAAATAAATCTTAAAAAAAAAAAAAAGAAATGTAACTTAAAAAAAAAAAGAAATCTGTAATTGCAGACATGCTGTTCAT
Source organism: Scalopus aquaticus (assembly GCA_004024925.1). Classification (NCBI taxonomy): domain Eukaryota; kingdom Metazoa; phylum Chordata; class Mammalia; order Eulipotyphla; family Talpidae; genus Scalopus; species Scalopus aquaticus. The sequence continues at coordinate 36,302 of PVIJ01006437.1, read as the reverse complement.
TCCTGGGGAGATTCTCTGGCGTCTTAGGACTCAATGCTCAGCCCCTCTTCAGTTTTGACTTTCTCTCTCCTCCCCTGGAAGGATATGCTTCTTGATAGAAACTTACCATCTCCACTTCCTCACTTTCTAATTGCTTCTCACACCTTGTAACTCCTTCAAGCCTGCTAGTCTAAACTGGGGTACCGATGATATTATACAGTATGAAGACCTTGGGGAGTGGGCTGAGAATACCTGGACTCAGGTCTCAAAGGCATCCGTTTCCTAAGCCAGTGGGTATGCTAGGACCCAAATGTCCATGTATTTGGCCGGGTCCCCCACACCACCAAGCAATTCTCCGGGCACCAGCTGGGTGTCCTACAATCCAACTCAGTGCTGACTGTCTGCCCGAGGTGGTGTCACAGGGCCCATTAAGGTTTAGTCCCTAAGACTGTTTCCCACTCCTCTCCCCACCCCACCCACACCTGAGCTGTTGATAGACTGGCTATAAATCAGAAGGTCCCATGGCCTCCTCCCCTTTTGGATTGGATTAATTTTATACAGTGACTAAGAACTCAGGGAAACATTTTACTGACTCCATTACTGGTGCAATAGAAAAGGATATATATAATTCAGGAATGGCCAGGTGGAGAGATATGTAAGACAAGATATAGGCAAGGGGCACAAAGCTCCCACCCCTCCTCTCCGGTGTCACTCTCCCAACCTCCATGTGTTCACCAGCCTGGAAGTTTTACAAATGCTGTGCTTTATGGCATAGTTATCATTGATTAAAGCAGTTGATTAAATCAACTTCCCAGTCCTTTGAAGGTAGGAGGGTGGCAATGAAATTTCCAACCTTTTAATCACAAGTTGGTTCTCCAGGCAGCCAGCCCCCTCTCTTGGGTGGTGCCCACAAGGCATCTCATTCACATAACGAAAAGCACCTTTATCACTCCCATTACTTAAGAAATTCCCAGGGTCCTAAGAGCTCTGTGCCAGAAACCAGAAGTAGACCAAATACGTATTTCTTATTACCAATCACAATAATACACTAAGTGAATTTAGTTTCATCATCTATTAAAGGGAGCATTTAAATTAGATAATGCATGTAAAAGGCCTGGGTACATAGTAGGCGTGCAGTTATTCATTTTCCTTTTCACCCCCTACCCTCCTCTGTGCTACCCTGACCACATAGCATGTGCAGTTACTGTTTGATTGTTTTTTTGACTGATTTGTGAGTTTCTCAAGAGCAGAGACCAAGCCTTCCATAGTTCACTGTCAAAGGCAGAATCTGCCGTTGTGAGTACCCAGGGAGCACTGTGGAGATTCAGTGAATGAATGTGTGATTGAGAGAACTGATGTGGATGAAAATGGAATCAGCTATTCAGCAGAGGAATATATACATGACTCTGTGACAATCTGATTAATATAAAGGTGCACATTTATATACATGAGAACATGTGCATAAATTCATGAGCTGTGAATGGATTAGTGAAGTGAGGAATGAGTGGAGGAGAAGATGAGGGAATGGCTGAGGGCAGAAATCTTATTGAGGGAATGAAAACATGGCTGAATAAAAAGGTAAATGAATAAAGAAGTCCTTATTCACCCCCGATGGATGTGGGGGAACCTGGAGCCTATGTTGGCCTATGGGGCCATGGCTTTGGGGGACATTTGCGGGACTCTGGGAAAATGGGAGCAAGAGGCTGGGAGCTGAGCAAGCCCGGTGATATCTTTCCCAGTTTGAGGAATGTTAAGAAATAAAACAATATTTAGAATTTGCCTTTACGCTTGGTAGTGTGGGGGACACAAAGGTAAGAGGTCAGGAAGTAGTAGAGGAAACAGGAGAATTTAGGTGAGAACACAGAGATCATGGTGAAAATGGTAGGGATTAACTAAGGCTGGGCGATGGTGTGGGTGGGAGTTTTATTTGTTACAAGATCCTTAAATACCAAGTTTGAAGTGTCTAATTATCACAATAACTAGCCATTTTATCCCTGCTGTATGTAGCGTACAAGAGGTTCTCTTTAAATTTCTCTTAGGAACTTCTCAAATGCTTCAAGAGGAAGCAAATGGGAAAGCTCACTTTTTCTCTTTGCATTCTTTTAAAGATAATTTAGATTTAGGTTCTTCTGTTCCCCAAAGTACTTTTGAGACAAGTGGCAATAAACGGTATACCTATAATAAAGTCTTTAAAGCAGAGGGGGGTATGTTTTAAATTTGATAGTGGAGCAATTCCTGAACTCTAATAAAACCAGTATAAATGGGTACAGGGAAAAATTTGATCATGGAGGTGGGGGGAGTGTACTGGGTTCAGCTGTGCTGTGGAAGGAGGTACAGCCAGGCATGGGGGGGAGACTGGAGGTACAGCCAGGGGACAGAGTGGGTTCAACTCTGCATTCCTAGAATGGTTTTATCCCTGACTCCTTACACCAGAATACTGAGCAGTGCCATGGGGTCTGACTGAACAGTCTTGTTTTGAGAAGATGCCAAGTATTTCCTCTATGAACACTTTTTAAATTGACTGTCAGAACTCTTGGCTAAAGAGTAATAATCATTATTAGAAGATATGACTTTGATAATAAGAAAACTGAAGCCTAAAGGAGTTCAAAAAATTCCTCTGATCATGATGCACATAAAAGAAAGGCAAGGCCAAATTCTGAACTCAGATCTTCCAGCAGATGTTCCTTTCCACAGTTCATTTGTTCTCTTTATTCTAAGGCCTGTTTCCTCTATGTAAGATTCCAAAGCAAATTCTTAAATTGTCATGCTGCCTTTCTAGATTTCTCAGTTTTCCAACATCAAGGCATCAGTGTTTTCCATCAAGGTTTAGTGGCAAACCAGCAGCAGGGATATCACCTTATTAGGAAAGCAGAATGTCCCTCTGCCCAAATGACCCACTGAGTCTGCATTTTAACAAGGTCTCCAGGCAAATCATATGCAAATTAATATCCAGGAAGACCTGGACTACAGCAGTGGTTCTTGAAATGTGTGGTGCTGGAGTTAGCAAGGTCAGCATTGCCTGGGAACTTGGTGGAAATGGCTCCTCTCTGAACCTCAGTTTTTTTTTTTTTAAAGACTTATTTATTTATGCATACAAGCTGGGGTATAGTCCAGAAGTGTGGGGTGGGGGAGAGGATTCACCAGACACAGAGTGGGGAGCAGAACAGGCAGATCAACTGAAATACACTGCTGAGGAGAGCACTGGGTGAGGCAGGAGAGGTCTGCTGCGCCATGTGGGAATCTCCCTGGCCAGGGATCGAACTTGTGCTGCAGTGGCTGCGGCTAGCCTCACAGGGCTGTGCTTAACCCATTGCGCCACCAGGGAGGCCCCTGACCCTCTGATTTTTATTAGCAAAATTCTGATGATAAAGATTGCTAACAGTGAAGATGAAGGTAGTAAATGCCTGCCCCGTGGGGATACTGTGATGCGAAATGATCTATGCAACATCCTTCCTCTCTGGTTGCCCCCTGGTCTTCCACTGCCTTAAAGAAGTCTCATCTCTTGCCTGGGATCCCTGGCATCCAGCTGCCCTCCAGACCGCAGGTGGGATGAGAAGGCCTCTGCCTGGCCCTGGGAGCAGTACCACGTCTAAGCACCTGATGGCTCTGTTCTGCAACCAGATTCGTGATCACACGAACCCACAGAACAGCTTGAATCGGAGGCACTTAGAATTAATTTGGCAAGTTGAATGTCACATGTGACACGATTCAATATTTTGCTGGAGCGCAGATCCATAACCTTTACTACATCTCCTCCATCCACTAATTTTGTAATTTTGTCAGGAAAAGCTATCAAGTTGTCTAGGATGATTTGTTCTGCATGAACCTCCAGTGCTCCTGATCGCTCACTATTCCATTATCTCTCAAATGCTTACAGATTTACTCTGGGCACATTCATCAAATTATTTTACTAAATATTGACACCAGGCTTACTGGACAGTGATTTTCGGGATTATCTCTCATTAACCACCGGGGAAGACCAGTCTGCATTGAGTTAGTTTCACCGCCACCTGGGTTCTCCTGCTCAGACCCATCAGCTCTATCGGGACATTGCCTGCTGTTTGCTCTTAGTAGCTGGACAGCAAAAGTATCCCCTGTTCTTTTGTCCCCCTGGTGTCCCTAGAACCAAGGCCACATGACATGCAGAATCACAGAAAACTAGAGGTGGAAATAGCTTCAAAGAAGAGGCATGCAGTGGGGAAAGAGCCCAGGTATACTTGGATTACAAACCCAGCTTCTCCAATCAAGGGTTTTGTGACCAGCTCTCTCTCTGATTCTTGCTTCTGCTCCCCCATCTATAAAACAGGGCGTGGGAGTACTGAGAGGATTAAATTAGACTAATGCTTCATGCTTTCAGCCTGCCAGGAAATCCAGGCCTGAAGAATGGTAGATCCCTTTGCCTGCACCTCGCCTAATGCACTCCCTTTACAAAGGAAGGAATACACCTAGGAAGGAGCTATACCAGAGCTCATAAAAACATGCACCCACAGACTACATGCCATCAAGTGCCTGTTCAGTGCATCTTTCTGTTAATTACACAGGTGGCTACAAGCCCCCCTGTCCAGGGACCTGGGCTATAGCCCAGTCCCCGCCCCCACCCACCCTCAACGGGGACCCCTGTGCAGTGTGCAGCCTGAACACATGTACATGTAGACCCTGCAGCTTCCTCTGGGCCATGAAAGATGAGTGTGGAAGCTCCTTCCAGCTCTGGGAGCCCTGGATCTGTCCCCCTCTCAGAGCTGTTATAGACAAATAAGCCTGAGGTCTGGCTGCTTTTACTTTTTTTCTTCTTTTGCTCTCATGAGTAAAGGCAGTGGGTAGACGAAAGATGAGCAGATCTGTAGGGGTATCTCATACAAGAGCTGTAGCAAAACAAACATAAAGAATAGGTCCACATGAAATTAATTTCATTGATTTTTTTTTTCTTTCTCTCCTTTGAAACCTCAGCGTGTGGAGGTTATAATTGGGCTGTTTATTATCTTCTGCTGAGGGACCTGTGCAACAGCCATCTCTCGGGCTTGGCTCTCCTTGTTTACATATCACCCTTCAGGGCCAGGTAACAGATAGTCCTCCTTTCCGGCCCGAGTCCCATTCCATTCCCTTTTATTATGTGTCCCGCAATTCTATTACCTGCTCCGCGGTCCCAGTGACTCAGCCACAGTGCCTGCAGTAATGATGGCTTTCAGAGCTCAGCTAATGACGCAGGCACTGAGGTGTCTCCATCCCCAACAGCCGGCTGAATCTCAATTTAGCAGGATTTGAGACCGCGGTGTCCTGCATTATGCATGAGCGTGTGCCCGACTGTGTATGGGCATGTGTGGGTTTGTCGGACGGAGGGTAGGGAGTGTGCATTTATACCCAAGACCCTGCCTATTGGTGGTCATGGTGAGGAAAACGAGATGTCTGATTGTGCAAAGCGTTTGCTAAGAGATTGGCAGGAGGGAGGAAGGATGTGTGGGCAAGCAGGCAAGTGCTTCCAGCCCTCACTGGGAAGACAGTAGAACAGACTGGCGAAGAGCTGGGCCTTGGGGCAAGGTGACTGGGCATCAGACCCTACTGCACTGTTCCTAGCTGCGTCACTGAGTGCTAAGGAATTAAGACTCAGCTTCCTCATCCCCGTAATGGGATCACAGTCTGCTGAGGGGTTTAAATGGCATAGCACAAGCAAAGCTCTGGGCACTGTGATCAGCACCATAGAAGGTGCTCTGTTAACAGTGGCCACTATTATTGATGATTCCTCTCCCCTGCCCAAAGGATGCTTCTGGCTCCAGGTCCCTTTCTCTTTCTCGCACCGTCTGCCTTCAAAGACTCCAGACCACCTTCTCCTCCATTCTGTTAGATATGGCTTGACCACTATAGAGAACAGAGAGCACTAGGAAAAAACAGATGTAGAGTCTTGTCCCAGTTCCATTCACGGTCATGAGGTAACCTTGTGTGAGCCCCTTCCTGACCTCGGTCCCAGCTCCCTCAACCACAAGTGAATAGTTCAGATCGGAATGTGTTTCTTGCAGGGATGTGAGAGCCTTGGGAGTCCCTTCCAGAGGATATAGATGGGACAATGGGAGGAACCATCTAATATAGTTTCATGTATGGGGCTCCCCACCATAATGCTGTGAAATAAAGAGAAGAAAGGAGAAAACCACCACTCCAGCAGATCACTAATGCACTTAGAGTTTTGATGGTCCATGATTCTACAGTTTCCTAGTGGATGAAGGCAGACCAGCATAGAGGACATCAACCCCTCTCAACCTATAGTTAGCCTGAGGATGTAGGGCTAGTTTGGGGCCCAGGCATGTCTTAAAAGTGTGGGGACATCCTGAGTCTGTCTAGAGTGGAGATCTGGCTCTGTACGAAGGGAAATGGCTCTACAGTTACACTAAACTGATCCCATTTGGGACGGCACACCTAAGTGGCTTGGAGTGACTGAGCAAGATTCGAACTTCTCTAAGCCTCAGTTTTTTTTTTTCATCTGTAATATGGGGGCAGGGGCTTTTACTGCAAGGAGTGATGGAGACATTGAGAGAAGATATGTAATTCACAGTGCTTGGTACGTGGTATGTTTATGCATTGCAGGTTTCCTCTTCCCCTCTTCTCTACCTTAATTGTGAACTCCATGTTTCTTCCAAGTCTTCAAGTCCTGTCCTTGAGGGACCAGTTCAGGAGGAGCCCTTAGTAAAGTCAGCATCCTTCAGTTAAGGAGACTTGGTTGCACCTCCCTTCTCTGCCACTGTCTTCTCTGGGACCCCGACCTTCAGTGGGTCCCCACTCCTCTATCATATTTCTCCCCTCTAATGCATAGACCTCTGTGCAAACCGTTGGCCCAGGACTGCCAGAAAGGAGGAGACTTCACTGTAGTCAGCTGCAAAAATCCAACCCAGTGTCCCTGGGGCAGTCAGGTATATGTTAGATCAGAGTTGAGACCCAGGGCTTTGCAGTGGGAACTAGGTATGTTCCAAAGACTAAAGGGTCCATAGAGAGGGCAAAATTTAAGGGGTAGAGTCCTAGCTCCTAGAGGGTTTCATCAAAGATCAGAAGAATATAGCTCCCTAGGCACATCATCAACATGGATCTTTGGGAAAACAAGGTGGAGGCCCAGTGTCCAAATCTGCTTCCCTGGGAATGAAACCATAAGCCGGCCTAATCTCTTCCCCTTCCATTCCTTTTTATTTTTTAATTTTTAAAAAATCATACTGCTTCTAGAAAAGCCTCTAGCTAGCAGGAAAATGTACAGTAAGTAATGACCAGATCATCCAATGCCTCCTTGACAGACACGAGTGCCAAGGGCTAACATGAGGCTGAGTCCCCCAAACTCTGACCTAGAGGTTCATAAATTTCCTTTAAGTGGAATCAGGTCCTGGTGATGGCAGTAAGAGAGGCTGCTGGCTGGAGTCACATGTCTCTGTAAGTATAGGGAGAAAGAGCTGGGGTGGTGGTTGAGGGGGAAGGCAGCCTGGGAAGGGGTGAGCATGGTAAGCCGTAGTGAATCTCTGGCTGGCAGGGTCTTACAGGGGGTGGCTTACATGACTCAGCTGAATTGCTAATTCATGGGCTCAACTGGATGGCTGGTCTTTACTGAACCCCCCTCTGCTTCTTTGTTCTTAGCCTTCTATCTAGTCTTTAAAATTGTAATTCTCCAATTATGTTCTTCATCACTTTCCCCATCCCTGCAGGAACCTAGGATGCTGATGTTCCAGAGTCAGATTATTATTTAATGTATTTCATAAATGTAATGGCACGACATCAAGCAATCAGAATGGACTCAGGCCATCAGATTGAGTGTCAGCCATAAACAACACTAGAGGTCACACACATGTGTGTGTGAGTCCCAGTGGAACGTCAGCCCTGGTGCTGTGGTGCCCCACAGCTCCCTGTGATTTAGATCTTTCCTTGTCTGCCTAGCCACTTGGTCTTTACCACTTTACATGGATGTGACTATTCCACCACTAAGCCACCGCCACTGTCCATGGCCCTGCACAGAGCACTTGACACATAAGCCTCCCCTCAGTCAGCCCCTGGGGAGATCTCCTGAAGAAGATATGTTTTAGCCCCCTTCTTCTCTTAAATTGTATGGAAATGAAATAGTAATTTCAGCTCATGGGGTTATAAGGACAATATGCACTGAGGCGACTTAGATTCACCTATTCATTTATTCCTGACTCCTAACTGTGTGCTGGACTCTTGGCAAGGTGCTGGAGATGGAAACATGGATCGGCTGTTATCCCTGCCTCCTGGTACTCACGGGCTGGTGGAGAAGTCACAAGTATAAGCTATAGCATGGTATTTATAGTTTAAAATTATAGTATGCTGTATTCATCAACTAGCTGTAGTACTACAGGAGCAATTACCATTTGTTATATGCTTAGCCCTATGCCAGTACTTTAAGTGATCAACTAATTTCTTCTCCACATCAACCCTTAAGTAGGTATACCTTGTCCCTGGTCTCCAGCTGAGAGGTCAAGTGGCACAAGTTCTTGAACCAGGTCTTCTCCAATCTGAATGATGAGTTCCCTGGCCCACTCTTTTAATCACTGTCCTCTGCTTGTTCTGTGCTATTATAGGAAAAGTATAAAAGCCAGGGCGCACCTGATGTAGCCTCTCGAAAAGGTGATGCCTGAGTCGACTCTTGAATTGTGAGCGAGAATTAGAAAAGGACTAAGGAATGGATATTTCAGGCAAAGATATCAGCAGGTGAAGAAGTAGAAAACTCGAGAAGGAAGCACCCAGGACTCCAAATGGCTTGGTGTCTCTGGAGCACAGGGGTCACTCCTTGGAGGGGAGGTAGAGAGGCAAGCAAGGCCATGTAATGCTGGGATCAGCTCGCTCGGCTCCTTGAAGGCCATCTGAAATGCTATAGGGGAAACTAGACTGGAGCATATGAAGGTGTCCTTGGGGGAACCCCTCTAGGGAGTCCTTTCCAAGGACTTTGTACTGAGGAGTCCCATATTTTCCATAGGGAGCTCATTAGCACCTTGAGAGAAGTGTTTGTGAGTACACAGTGTTAACGTTGGAAACTAACGAACCGGAGGGGAAGCAGGAGAGTGAGGGGAAACAAGGTCCCATAAGGAAGTGTTCAAAGCCTGGAGTTGTTTATCCTGGAGAGCAGCAAACTCTCGGGGTGGGGGAAGGAGAACTGAAGTCAAGTCTTAGAGGTGGTGACAAGGTGTAGACTAAGAGACTTAGCCTGGGTTTGGTGTTGGATAGGCTTGTGAAACATGGGGAAATTACTTCTCTTCTCTGGAGCCTGAGGTCCTCAGGATAAAGGGGGGGGGGAGATAATGAACATTTTGTGGCACTATGCTGAGAATTAGAGGTACAGCAGGTCCTCAAATAACATCATTTCATTTAAAGTCGTTATGATGTAGCGGTGAGAAAGAAAACCCACGCATTGAACAAAATGATGTCACTGGAAGACCTGCTTTTGTTGTGTGTCCTGTCACTTAAAGTCACATTTTCCAAGAACCATTCAATGACATGCAGTGAGGTCTCACTGTGTTGTGTGTCAGGCACCTGGCACTTTGCCAACACTCAACAAAATTGCCGCTACCATTTCTGTAGTCATCTGAGAGGTGGTATTGAGGCAAGGACTGGGCTTTCATAGATGCTCAACCCGGTATCAACCCAGTCAGCTATGCTTTTTCCAACCTTGGACAGCCACATGTGGTCAACACCACAAGCAGGTTGGCGCTGCTACTCATTGGTGGTGTCCGCCATCAGCTGGGGCTATAGCACCCGCAGGCACTTCTCTTGTTCTCCCCTTCTCCCCATACCTGCAGTGGTTAAAAAAAAAAAAAAACAAGCACAAGCACACACACAATCAGACATTAGAGCTCTGTTTAAGCTTCCAACACAGCCCCAGCCTTCTTTTCTCTTCTACTATTTTTAAAGAAACTTCTCAGAACATCGGACAAGAAAGGGCGTGATCTCCATGGACCCTGCACGCGTAGCTACAAACACGCCCACTCCTTTCATTGAAGTTTTTCCTCTACTGCTTAATACTTATCTCATCCCCTCCAGTCTTTCAAGAAACTTGGTGTCATCAATTACCTCCCCCCTTTTTTCTTAAATGTCTCCATTTCCCTCAGCCCATAAATGTGCTCGTTTCTCCCATCTCCTCCCCGCCCCACAGCTCCCACCTTATGTCTTCCATTCACAGCCAGCCTTCTAGAAAGAGGAGTCTATGCAAATGGTCCCTACTTCCTCACTTCCCACGTCTCCACCCACCATCGCCTGGCTCTACAGCCACCACCCACACAAAACACTCTGCTTTCCTCAAGGCCAGAAGTGCCCTGTGCAAGGTCTTACCCAATACACATACCACTTTTGCCTCATACCAACTCTTTTCTTTACTTAGCACCATTGTTCATTGTCTCTTGAGAACTTGTCGGGCTGTATCTACAGGCCACGCTCATTTTCTTCTCACCTCCACGGACACTTCCCAGCCTCCCTGGGGATTTATCCTCAGCACATTTGCCTTCACTCCCAGCTTGTCCCCCGTGTATGCTCCCTTCCAAGTCTGGATCCCCAGCCTGGGTCTTTCTTCAGAGCTAAAGTCAGACACAGCTGATGGCCCAATGTCAACTCCACTTGATGAGCACATGTACATCAGAGTGGGGTTCTAAACCATCGCTTTTGGTGACCGTCAGCATGGAGATTATGCTAATCATTTCAGATTGTTCAGAGAGAGTGCAGTGGGTGGAAAGAGCCAGGACAGATTATTAGGGGTGAGGACAGGAGAAAGAGCCAACCAAGGTGACAGAGAAGGAGAGGGGAGGGAGTTAAGAGGAGGAGGAGGAGGGGGAAGAGGAGGAGAGGCTCAGAGGTGGGGATGTGGATGTTGCAGTCTTCTGAACGTGCTTCGCCAAGACAGTTTGCTCACCTGTGTCACATGCTGCTCAGAAGCCCCGTACGATGACGTTGGAGACTAGTGGATCTGGCAAATTGGGGGTCAACACCGCTCTTAAGGGTGGCATGTGTGGAATGAAAATGACCAAAGCCTGATTAGACTGGGTAGAGTGAGGACGAGAACTGAGGGTCAGAGCTGGTGGGATAACTCCTTTCAAGGTGGCACTTTACTGGAAAGGGGAGACAGACACTGGATTTGAGGAGAGCACCATACATTAGGTTTTTTTTGTTTCTATGACTTTGTTTTTTAATCCAAAAGGGCAGGTTTATGTAAAAAAGGAGGAAAGCAAAGAATGTTGCACAGACACAAGCCAAAGACAGAGCTCCAGCAAAAGGGTCAGGCTTGTGGATAGAAACACCTGCGTAGTCACAGCGGCAGTCTCAGGAGGAGACCGTTTCTGTGACTTCTTTGCTAGACCCCTGAGGGCTTGAAGATGCTGTCATTCTTGTCCCTGCATTGCTTGGCTTTCACCTCAATTGAGGGTTCGGTGCCAAGGAGGTGGTTGGTAGCTTTTGTCTTAGAAAGAACGAGACCCGCCGGCAGTTGTCCAGCGTCAGTGTCAGGAATGAGCTCTCGTTTACCCAAGATGGGCATGAGGAGCTGGAGGACTTCCTTCCTCCTCCCCTCCCTTCCTCCTTCTTTCTTACTTCTCTGCCACCTCCCGCCTTCTCTTCCTGCCCAGATATCTCTGACGTGACCCCCTACGCTGTGCTCCTCCCCGTTTTAACCCCGGAGGTCTGGCAAGGACGCAGCTGACGGTGCTGTATGAGGGGCTGCTTTGCACAGGGGGGCTGAGAACCCTCTGCCAGGCATTTCTGCCCCTCTACTGTGAAGCCTGCGGACAGAAGATGCCAGAGGAAAGGCCCATGTGATGTCAATGTGCCTTTGTAGAAGCCTCGTGGTCCCTGTCTCTGGAGCTGCTCAGTCCCAGACGCTCTTTATTAGTGTCTCCTTGTTACTGAGCTATTAGAGGCTGTCAACTCCCCCGTTCCTGATGTGCACCCCGCCTTGAAATGTTTTGTCAGGCCTCCAGAACAGGGGTTCTGAGTTCAGCGGAATGTCTCCTGCACCTCCATTCCTGTCTCTGGGCGGCGCATTTAATGACGTTCCAGCCGTCATCCTCGCCTCTTCCTCTCCTTGCAGTGAGCCCAGCTCTGGAAGTGGGGAGAGAGCAGAGTCTGTGCACAGGGGCACGGGGGAGAGGGACTGGACGGTGGGCAAGGTCGTGTCAGCTGGTCAGGGCTGGGAGCCTGCCCCCACAACCTGGCTCCCGACCATGCGCCCCCGTATGTGGCTTGTACATGAATGTGTTTGTGTGCATGTGTGTGTCTAGGCGTCTGTAGGTCTAAATAGATGTGTGTGCGTACATGGGTGTTATTAAATATGAAAAATCCAACTGAGTTCAATTTAAAGCTGCGATTGACATTATTGAATGATTCCTGAATTGGGCAGAAGGCACTTGAAACACTGTACAAAATAAATGGTTAGAGGCAGGAAGAGGGCACGATAAGGGGAAAGGGAATTATTTCAGGCTTAGATGACCTACCCATGGGGAATGGAAAAAGATCTCTGACATCTTTTTATTTTTCAAAGATTTATTTTTGATTTATGCATGCAGGCTGGGGTGTAGGTCAGAGGTATGGGGGTGTGAAAGAATTCACCAGAGGCAGAGTGGGGAGCAAAACAGGCATATCCACTGAAATACACTGGTGAGGGGAGTAGCGGGTGAGGCAGGAGAGGTCTGCCTTGCCATGTGGGAGCTCCCTGGCCAGGTATCGAAGTGTGCTGCAGTAGCTGAGGATAGCTTCATAGTGTTGCAACATAACCTGTTGCACCACCAAGGATGCCCTCTTGTAACATCTATCTTGGAGGAGTGGAGAAGAGGATCTCCTAGTTGCTGACTCAGAACATTCCATATTGGCCACTTAGGATTATCTTCTGGGAGAGGTTGAACCTGCAGTTAGGTGAGGTATTCTCTGTGGGCTTAGCTCAGGTCTCTCCATTTTGAGCCTGTCATTTTCTTTTTACCAATGTGAGTGCGTGTTTGTGTGTATACTTATGTGTACGTGAGCATTATGTGTGCATTGGTGCCTTACAAGAATGTGATGTGTGTGGGTCTCAGTGTATGTGAGTGTGAAGGTGATTGTTGTGTATTTATGTGTATGTGGATATTTGTGCACATATGAGTATCTGCCTGAGGGAATTGGAGGAATGGACTTGGTCCATTTGACATATCTTGGTTGTAGTCCCTAAGCCTTTTATCTAGAATGCCTACCTGTCCCTGCTTCTTTGAGATAAGTATTACCAGGGACCATTTCCTGAGTTTTGCCATGACTTTTAAGTGCCTTAGATGTGTTTTTATTTTATATTTAATAGCCAGCCTCATTTTCACAGGTAATACTAGTTTCATTTTCACTAAGGATTGAAAGACAGGATCATTTGCCTAAGGCCACATCATTTTTATTCTCTGCTCCTCTGTAAAGCTAACATCTACTTCTTAGAAAATCCCAGCAATGGCTTTAAAAGGGAGAAGTTAAAAATCTCCTAAAGCCTCATTTCCATGTGGCCACCTTCACATTTTAGTGAATCTCCTTCCAAATGTCCCCCTGTGCTTGTAGTTACATATTATATATAGAAAAATTTATATAACAAAGATGGCACAGTATATACTTGTCATTTTTACACTTAAAAATATCCCCTAGAGATCTTTCTCCTCTAATTTACAAAAATCAGCTGTATGTTTTTAACGCCTCTGCAGCATCCCATTATCCAGACTTATAATTCATTTAATCAATCCCCTATTGATAGGCATTTAGCTATTTTCCAGCTTTTCACCATCATAAACTATGTTGGGATAAGCAGCTTTGTAAATACAGCTGTGCACATTTGACTGATTGGCTCCTTAGGATAAATCCAGGAAGCAAAACCTCTTGGGCAAGAGTTTGCACATTTAGCTGTTGATACCCAGCGCCACATAGCCTCAAGAAAGGTCAAACCAACTCTCACTCCCAGTCCTGGTGGACGGGCTGAGCGAGTCACTGCACGCGCCAGAGGGGATGCAGCTGGTGTGGTCTGGGCTTTTGATTTTTTAACTCCAAACCCCGTCGTGAGGAGGAGGCTTTGAATCACCTCAGGACCTTGGCTGGCCCAGGACTCAGGCTGGGAGCTGTCTGTAGGTTCCCTGCCGGGTGTCTGGGAGAGAGAGAACAGGCTGGCATTGCGAAGAAAGGGCCATTAGGCTCTGCCACATCAGACAGAACTCTCAGGTAGAACTTGGCCTCCATTCAAAAGAGACCCCTTTGGGCTGAATTACCCTAATTCTCCCCCATGCTGTCTTGCTCCTCAGTGTTGTCATTAGCAAGCAGGCTGCAGGGGCAGCTGAGTTTTGCACAGCCTCTCTCCGAGACAGAACAGATTCTACAGAGCTCAATGCTGGGGAAAAGGCAAGCGAGTGGAGTTGCAAGTTTATATCGGTCTCAATTTCCAATTCAACAAACAGGGGCAGTTGAAATGCCCAGATGTTGGGGCTCACAGCAAGGTGGGGAGACAATTGTATTACAAACAACAAATGTTGAGTCAATTCTACTCCCAGGACTCTAAGGCAGAAATGAAGACAAGATTGCCCTTAGGGGAGATTCAGTGGAGAGCCGAAGAGGTGAATGAATCAGTTACTTTAGTCATGGAGCGGCGCATGGACAGAGGTCAGCACTGAGAATGGAGAAGCAGTGGAGAAGGCAGCTCCCTCTCTGACTGGCTGCCCTCGCAGACTGGGTTGCTAAGGAAGCAGAATCTGAGCGTAGCAAGCAGGTTCATCAGGAAGTAGCTTTGGTAGTAACACATGGGGAAGCAGGACTGAGAAGAGGAGGTCTTGCAGGTTCAAGGACGGCCTCAGCTGAGCCCATGGGAACTCTGGGTTGAGATGACCCTTCAGCACTGACCCAAGTTGGTTCGAGATGCCAAGACCCTTCACCCCCATGATGAGCAGTCATGGGGGGCCCCTGGCAGGAGCAGGACCTGGGGAAATGACTCTGCCACTGAGGCTGCATGCTGAGAGCACACCCTGCCCAAAACAAGTCCTTACCTGAAGGGACCTGGGTGCAGCCCCAGGGGGCCTCCATGCTGTCTGAGTGACTTTGGGCCAGTCTGTCATTTCTCCCATCAGCCTGCTTGTCCATGTCATGAATAGCCTGCTCCCTGTGCAATGGGAATGCCGGGAAAATCAAGGAGCTCTAACCCCCAGGGATCTTTAGTGAAAGTCCCATTCCTATTTCCCTTCCTCTGGGCTCACTCTGCTGCCCTCCTTGCCTGGTGCTGTGATTATTTGGTGATTTCTCTCCCTCACCCCCCCCCCACGTCCCTCCTCCCAAAGACCGAGCACAGTGCTTTGCACGTTGCACAGAACTACAGTAGAGTTTACTGACTTCACTGTGAGCAGATCCTGCGAGGCCCTTTCTCTGCCTACTCTATCCTGTGGTCCTCTTCTCTCTCTAACCTACAGCTGGGTTGTAGCAGCACTCACTGTACATTTAAGGAAAGTGAAGGTCAGAGAGGTGAAGGATCTTACCCCAGGCCACACAGCAAGTCATGACCAGAATTGGGATGAGAAAAGAACCTAGATCCACTTGCCTGATGCCTCATCCCTAAGCAAATCCAGGCAGTTTCCTCTCCGTTCTACCCTGGGTGTGGATTCTCTTGTCTGTTTTCTGGAATCTGGGTACTGAGGTTTGCCTGGAGAAGTTGAAATGTGAGACTTTTGAGGGTGGCCCCCTGGGTCCTTGAGCCACTGAGAGAGAGGCAGGTGGGTAGTGGCCCAGGAGCTGTGTGCATTACAACCAGAAGCTGCTGGCTGCTGGGCTCCAGCAGGGAAAGCCTTGACAGAGGGTGCGGGACCTCGGGGACAGGTGCACACACATTTCCTAAAGGAAGAAAGGAATACATTTGTAAATTACGGCTGGGACCTGTGAACACTGAGGGAGGGGGGACAGAAGCGGTGGGACAGCTGGCTGTCCCCACCCTGCGCATCGTTGCTCAAGCCCCACAGAGACAGGCAGAGAGTGGGGAGCAAGGCAGTGTCCATCTTTGTGCTCATGTGGTTTCCGGTCCGGTGGGGAAGATGGCCACTGAGCCTGTGCTTGTTGGGTGTCTTCAGAGAAGGAGGAGCTCAGGATGAGGTCAAAGAGAAAGGACTTTGATGGAAAGTGGTCATAGAGTTAGGAAATTTTTCATTCATGTCTCTTTGGGCAAGTGATCCAATTTATTCGATCCTGTTTCCTCATCTGTAAATCAAGAGAGGAAATAAGAACCCTACCTCACAAGGTTGCAATAATCGAATAGATCAATCTATCTAAAATAGGGAGCAGCAGTCTTTTTCGTAAAGGGCCAGATACTGAGCTTTGCAGCAAATGCAACCTTTGCTGCAAATGAGCCACTCAGCTGTCCTCGTGGGAAACAGCCACTGATGATATTCCCATGACCCCCCCAGCCCCACCCTTGCTGTCTTGGGAGTGGGCTAGTATAACTATGGACACCCCATTTTGAATTACATTTCATTTTTACCCGTCATGCAAAATGTTGTTCTCTTCTTGACTTTTTTATTCCCTGGCCATTTAAGAATGTGGAAAACAGGCTTGAGCTCGTGTTCGGGGCCGAAACAGGCTACAGGCGAGATGAAGCCCGCGGCTTGTTGTTTTCCAACCACCAAACTAAGAGATGCAGCCCAGGAGGGGGTCTCTGGAGTTAGTCCACACCTGCTTGCCACTCAAGTGGCTCAAGATTTCAGGGCTTTAAAAGCACTCAAATGTCATACATCCAGATCACCTTCTGGGGACCCTGTGGAATAGACAAAGAAAACGATGTTACCCCCATTTCAGCGAAGCGGATGCTAAAGCACAAAGATTTAGGGGCCTTTCCAAGCCAACAGGCAGTAATTGGCAAAACTGGAGGCTTGAGGCTCCGATTTCGTGCCATTTTCTGTTTCTGGGTGTCAGTGATGGGAATGAGAAAAAGACAGCAGAGTGAAGTGATGATTAGATTTAATAGCACTGCTATAATTAAATAACTGATAACTAATATTTCCACAACGCCTTAGACCTTGAAGGTCACTTTGATACACATTATCTCATTTGTTCTTTGCTGAAACTCCAAGAAGGAGGTATTATTAGTCGCCCCTTGTGCCCTGCAGTCACGGAGCTGGCTAAACAGCGAAGCCGTGTGTCTGCATCTGCAGGTATCCGCCAGACCCCAGAGAGCACCCTTCTGAATATTGCATAAGGCCTAGGCTGCCTCCAAATGGATTCCTCAGCAGCCTCCTTCCTCAGCTCCCAGTCTTCCTTCCAAATCTGTTCTCCACGCATGGCCAAAGCGCGTTTTCTAAATGCACATCTGAACACTCCACTCTTCTACTCAAAATTTGCCAAGAGTTCCCCATTGTGTACAGGGCAGAGTTCGTGTAACTGGGTTCAAACCCTCCTTTCATGCTTCCTCTATCCCTGCACCTGGTCCCTGCCTTAATGCTTACAGTCAGTTTCCCCTGAGCTCTTGTAGTGCCCTGATTTCCCTGGGGCTCCTCTTGTGTCTCTCGCTTTGCACATTCTGTTCCCTCTACCTGGACTGCTCTTCCATTCCTCTGCTTAAAACACTATTTCAGACCAGAATTGGGATGAGAAAAGAACCAAGATCCACTTGCTTGATGCCTCATCCCTAAGCGAATCCAGGCAGTTTCCTCTCCGCTCTACCCTGGGAAGAATAGCCCTGAAAACACTATTTCATCCTTGATTTGCCTCAAGGGTGTGTCACCTCCTCCAGGAGTCTTCCTTGAACACATCCTCCCCAGAGAGGTTGGATGATCCTTCTCAGCTCTCTTGTCTATCAGAATCCACCTTCAAGAAGGGCCCAGTTCTCAAGTCTGTCTCCTCAACTAGAGTGTGAGTGCCCAGCACGAGGCGGGGACATCTTGGACAGGTATCTAATAATTAAGTGATTACATGAAGGGATGAGCTTCCTGAGGGTGAAGGATGTCTCATTTACCTCTGTCCTCCTAGAATCTAGGTCCATGCTGGTCACACAGTGAATGTTGCTGAGTAGACAATGGGGATGGATGGAGGTGCAGGCAGATAGGTGGATGGGAGGTGGCCAGAGACCACGCTACAAACAGCAGCCCAGGTCACAGTGGATGCACATCTGTCACCCGCCAGCCCGACTCTGAGCTCCCAGCCACCCTTCCAGCAGCTCAGCACAACTCCTCTTCCCTAAAACTGCTGAGAAGCCGCGTTTCCCCACCTCCGAGTGCTCCCCTCCTCCCCCACCCCTGAGAGTAGGTTTGGTGTTCCTACAGATGTTTGTATTCTCTGCAGCTGATGAAAATATTCATTATCTTGTTAGCTGCGGCGGGGAAAGAAGTGCGGATTTGCATTTTCCCAGCTAATCAGGGTGGCACAGCGGTGCCTGTCACCCAGGCCCGTCCCGCCACCCCCACTCCCTCTGCGCTCCTGCAACCGGGATTCCCCACCCTGCAGACTCTGCCTCTCCCCCCTCCCCCCTCCCAGGCACAGTCTAGAGGGGGAAGAAGAAACTTTGGAGCCAGCCTGCCTGCCTGTCCACACCGCCAGATTATCAGCTCCCCGAGATGGGCTTCTTTGTGCCCCTTCCCTGCTCCAGACCCTTCCATGCCTCCCAGCTCTCACTTGGGTCTCTCAGTCCAGTTTCACCTCCCAAGGTTAGCCCTTTATATCTGCTTTAAGCTTTATGCCTCAGCAAGTGCTTTCAAAATCATTAGCTCAGTCCAGGTTAGCCAAGGTCCTGTAAGATGCATGTTATGGTGTAAGAGGCAGCCAGCTGGAAATGAGGTACCCAGCGTCACCTGCCACTAAATGGCGCTGCCCAAAAGGCTACCCCTGCTCCCCGTTCAAAAAGAGCCCTACTGCACACCTCCTGGTCTGACTCATCGTGGTGGAGGCCTGCGTATGGAGCGTGATGAAGCTGCCACAGCCCAGCCCTGGCAAGGTGACAGGCAAAAGACCCATGTTCTCATAGGTGTGTCGGGTCTTTAACACTACCTTGTATTCGGCTTCGCATCCTAAACGTGACCCCATAGTCTTCTTTTTCTTTTAATTTTTTTTTAAATATTTATTTATACACACAAGCTGGGGTACAGGCCAGAGTCGTGGGGCGGCGAAAAGGTTCACCAGAGACAGAGTGGGGAGCAGAACAGGCACATCAGAAGTACACTGCTGAGGGGAGCAGCGGGTGAGGCAGGAGAGGTCTGCCGCGCCATGTGGGATTCTCCCCGGCTGGGCGTCGAACCCGCGTCGCCGCTGCCGACAGCTCCACAGCGCAGCGCTCAACCACTGCGCCACTATGGAGGCCCCCCCATAGTCTCCTTTATGCATTCATGGAGATATAGGAAAAGTCTGCTTTCTTTTTTATTTTTTTAAGATTTATTTATTTATACATCCAAGGTGGGGTGTAGGCCAGAGGTGGGGCAGCGAGAGGGTTCACCAGAGACAGAGTGGGGAACAGAACAGGCAGATCAGAAATACACTGCTGAGGGGAGCAGCGGGCGAGGCAGGAGAGGTCTTCTGTGCCATGTGGGATTGTCCCAGGCTAGGTATCAAACTCGCATCGCTCCTGCCGACAGCTCCACAACACAGCGCTCAACCACTGCACCACCAGGGAAGCCCAAGTCTGCTTTCTGTATTTTGTGTTTGAAAAAAAAAAAATCAGTCAGAGAAAATGAGAGTGAGAACCTAAGAGAAAGAGAATGAAAAATGTTAAACAAGCATTTAAATAACAGAGCAAGGTTATACAACCAACTATCCATCCATAAAGGCACAGCAAGCATTTTTATGTGTCAGGTACCATTCTGTTGATAAACTAGCAGTTAACAGGACAGGTAAGGAACTCATAGAAGGAACCTTATAGGATGGGATGGGGGTGTGGCAGCAGCTAAGGGAAAGTCAGCAAATATTTCTGGTGGTCCTAAGGGATATGAAGAAAATTAAGCCAGGTAAAGAATTGGAAAGTTTTATTTTATGGAACGTAGTCCCGGCAAGCTTCTTAGAGGAGGTAAGAATAAACCAGGGGCCTAAAGAAGTGATGAGGTGAGCCCTATGGGCATGGAAGGAATTAGCAGAGCAGAAAGAATGGTATCTCACTAGCAACTCAACCACCCAGTCAAGAAAAACCTGATGGTGAATAAGGCACTGATGGTGGTTGAAGCAAGGAAGCAGCAGATCCAATGTCTATGTTGCTCCTTAGTAGCCCTGTGACCAGAGATGAGTCCCCTGGCATTGTTAAGCCCTGGTGCCTTTTCTTGTCCTTTGCAAACACTGGACAAGTACCTTGATCTAAAGACCTTTGTGAAGTTGTAGGGGATAATGCATGTGCAACTCTTCACCCCGCTGGGTGGGGTCCCCTCACAGCAGAGAAGCTTCTCTCACTGTGGAGGGCTCAAGGTCTAGGAAATCGTGATTTATCTGGCATACTTCTGCTGCGTGCCTACACTACATTTATCCAGCACATGGTGAGCCTGAACTGCCCAGCAGGGCCTGTGATCGGTGTTAAGAATATGCTGGTTCATTCATCAACCAGGGTTTACTCGAGTGTCCACTAGGCCAGGCTCTGTACCAGGCACGGACAGTAGAGACAAGAGGACAACAGACACAGGTCATGCTCGTGTGAAAATCCTGCCCCAGGGCTCTAGGTTCAAGTTCCTCTGCCCCTAAGCTGTCCGCCGACCCCAAGAAAGCTGCATGTTCCCAGCTGCTCACAGTGCTCCTGTGAATGGATTGGGTGTCAGAGACTTCTCTGGACAGCTCTGGCAGACACACCCGGCATGGCCATGAGCTTGGCTTGCAGGCAGAGGTTGGATTTCAGCCCCCGTTTGCTCTGTGATCCATAGCAGAGTCTGTAAAACTATATGCGGGAGCTCCAGAGAGCAGGACCCATGGATAAGACTCTGTGTGGACATGGGTCAAAGGATCCCTGACTTAATTCTTAGTTTGGGTATTCCCCCAAAGGAAGGGAGTAGTCTCTGCCTCCCTCAATTTACCAGTGGCCCCTGAGAGCTGGCACAGGTGTGACTCACGAAACTTGAAACTCAGAACGTAGCAGCAGGGACTAGAGGAGGAGCCCTGGGTCATAGACTGGAATAGACACACATTGCCATTCTTTGGGCACAGTCCTTTCCATAGATGGGGATGCTCCCCCATTCCATTATTATTCTCAACAGTAGCAGCGGCAGTGTTTATTGTTTGATTGTTACCTTCCCGGCACTCTTCTAAAAGATCTACATGTTATTTCTTTGAATCCTTAAGCAACTCAATAAGGGAGATGATTTCATTGGCCCTATTTTACATATAAGGAAACTGAGGCACAGTGGGAGGACTGGACTAGATTCTGCTCTCTCAGGCTTCTTCCAGTACTGATATTGAGTCCCTGGGACACTCTGCTATTCATTCGTTCGACTAGTTCTCATTGAATACCTATCGTTATGTCAGGGGTGGCATATATTTCATCTCATTTAATCCTATCAAAATGCTAGAATATAGTTTTTGTGATCCATTCTACAGTCTAGTGAACAGAGGCTCAAAGGTGCGTTCATGCACTGGACTCCTTAGTCTTCTTTATTGGACACCTCTGTGTCACTGACCTCGTCCCAGATGCTGGGAGACATGTACTCTGTGATGTAGCCAAGGAGAGAACTGTAGTGGGGGACCAGAGAGTGAACCCCACATTCTACCACACAGGGAAGCTGGCCTCTTTTTGAAAATGCCCCAACAGAGGCAGATGGTGGACTTGTGGCATCGTGTTCCAGCCTCAATGCCACTACCATAAAAATGCAGTCAGCTGCTCAGAGGACCCTCTCTGTCCTCCGCTTATCAGACCCTCCCCACCCCCACCTCCCGCCCCAGCACCCTGGGCATGCTCTGTGACCCTCATGCCCACCATGCCCCCAGGGGGCCGGGCACTTCCCGTGGCTTCAGTAATTAAGTTCACACATGCCAAAAAGAGAAATAGCATCCCAGATGCAGCCGCAAGTTCTAGCTAATTAACCATATGGTCTGGATCGCTGACAGAGGGGGAAGGCACTCTGGGTGAGTGCTGGCTCCCTGTTTCCAGGGGGACGAGGACTGTTAGGTGCGCCACCACAGTCTCCAGCACAAAGGCACAGAGACTTCGGGCTTCCCTCCACCTGCTTGGAGTGCTCCCATCTGTCGCCTCACTAAGAGCTGCCCTGGGGAAGGAAGTCCCTCAAAACGGAAAGAGGGAACCTGGCCTTATGGACAGGAAATACCTGTGCCCAGCTAGGGAGGCATTGCAGGTAGGAGCACTGTATTGGAGGGTACAGAATTTGGAGAGACAGGCCTAGCAGGTGGGACATTGTGGTGTAGTGGAAAGCACATCAGAAACCCGGACTTTAGTCTCAAAGCTGCCATTTAATTGCTCTGTGATTTTGAGTAAGTTACTTAACCTCTCTGAAGTGACCCAATCTCCCTTAGGTGCCGAATAGCAAGATTGGTATCAATGCTAACCATGTTATTTTGATTCTAAGCATGTCACAGATAGGCAGCTCTATCAGTGAAAAAGAGTGGGGAGTAGCTGGTCCAAATTAATGGAATTAGTGGCAAGGCTAAGCCCCAAACCATGGCTTACAAAGTCCCTTATCGGTTTTGAGAAAAGGAAATCAAATAGATTCAGAATAACTGGGAACCCTAATACACTTGATAACAGCCAGTCTATTATTTAGTGAGAACATAAAAAAAAATCCCCATTACCCCAGAAAATGCATTCTTTATTTTACCCATATCAGTAAAATCCTCACAACAGCCCTGGAAGTTTGGTAATTGGATCCCCATTTGCCAATTAGTACATTGAGGTTTAGGTGGGTTAAGTGATGTGCCCACCATCCCTTAGACTAATCCATTTTGGAGCAGAGGTTCAAACTTTGTCCCAGCTAATGCCAGGCTTGATAATTTATTTATTTTTATTGCTGAAAAATACTCCCATTTTGTAGCTATACCACAGTCTACATAAGCATGAATGGGGTCACCATAAATATGTATGTGCAGGATTTTGTGCAGAAAGAAGTTTTCCACTCATTTGCATATCCAGGAGTGTAATTGCCGACTTGTATGGTAAGACTCTGTTTAGCTTTCTAAGAAACTGGCAAACTACCTTCCAAAAGTACCGTTTTCCATTTAGAGCAACA
Source organism: Scalopus aquaticus (assembly GCA_004024925.1). Taxonomy (NCBI): domain Eukaryota; kingdom Metazoa; phylum Chordata; class Mammalia; order Eulipotyphla; family Talpidae; genus Scalopus; species Scalopus aquaticus. The sequence goes on along the minus strand of PVIJ01006437.1, from coordinate 13,212 downwards.
ACAAACTCTTCTTGTTTTTCCACATCCTCATCAGCTATGGGTGGTGTCAGCGTTTTGGATTTTAATCATTTTAACAGCTGTGCAGTGGTATTTCATTGTTTCATTTGCAGTCCTGAAATTATGTGCAGTGAGTCCATCTACTCATAGGCTTATTTGTCATCGGTGTCTCTTTGATGAGGTTACTTGTTTTCTTCTTGTGGAAATTTAAGTATTCTTGGTAGTTTTTGGATACAAGTCTTTTATCAGGTCTTGGTTTGCAAATATTTTCTCCCATTCTGTGGCTTGTCTTTTCCTTCTCTTAGTGTTATCTTTTACATGAAGATTTTATTTTTAATCAAGCCCACTTATATTTTTTTTCTTTTTTGGATGATGTTTTTGGTGTTGTACCCCAAAATACACCAACAAGCCCATGATTATCAAGATTTTCCCTGTTATCCTCTACAATTTTGATAATTTTAGATTTTCCATTGAGGCCCATGATCCACTGGGGTTAATTTTTGTGAAGAGGATAAGGTCTGGGGTCTAGATTCTTTGTTTTTGGCACATGACTGACTAGTTGGTCCAGTAATAGAATTTGTTGAAAAAACTATCCTTTCTCCATTGAAGTGCTTCTGCTTCTTTTTTTTTTTTAAGATTTATTTATTTATGCATACAAGCTGGGGTGTAGGCCAGGGTGTGTGTGTGGGGTGGGGGTGAGAGGATTCACCAGAGACATAGTGGGGAGCAGAACAGGCAGATCAACTGAAGTACACTGCTGAGGGGAGCAGTGGGCGAGGCAGGAGAAGTCTGCTGCGCCATGTGTGAGGCTCCCTGGCCGGGGATCGAACCTGTGCTGCAGTGGCTGCCGATAGCTTCATAGTGCTGCGCTTAACCCGTTGCGCCATGGAAACCCATGCTTCTGCATCTTTGTCAAAAATTATTTGACTAAATTTGTATGGACTGAGACTAGACTGTTGACTAGATTTGTGCTCTGTTCTATTCCTCTATCAATAGTTGTCCATTCACTAGGACCACCCTGTCTTGCTTGATTGTTTTATCCTTATCTTTAGTCCTAAAGTCAGGTGATATCAGTTCTCTGACTTTCCTTTTCTCCTTTAATTTTGTATTCACTATTCAGAGTCTTTTTGCCTTTTCATAGAAGCATTAAAATGAGTTTATTGATTACTCTAAAATAACTTTTTGGGATTTTGATTGGCATTGCAATGAATCTGTAGATCAAGTGAGGAGAACTGACATTTCAGCAATATTTAACATGGACATGGAATGCCTCTCCATTTACTTAGAGCTTTGATTTCTTCCATCAAAGTTTTGTGGCTTTCCTCACGGATATCTTATACAAATTTTGTTAGATTTATACCTAAGTATTTACATTTTTACCCCAACACAAATGCTGCTGTGACTTTAATTTCAAATTCTAATTGTTCATTGTTGCCATGTAGGAAAGCAGATGACTTTCATGTAATAATCTTCTATCCTGCAACCTTGCCATAATTGCTTATCAGTTCCAGGAGGCATTTGATTTTAGTCATTGATCTTTTGGGATTTTCTACTGAATCTCATTTGTTTAAACCTACTACATCCAACAACTACGACTACCAGTTAACACTTACAGGGAACACAGCATGATATGTCAAGAGTCATGCTGTATGTAATCTCATTTAATACACAATTTTAAATCACCAATATTATTACCTTGCCACTATAATAATGGGGAAACTGTAGCTTAATAAGGTATTGCAACTTGTCCAAAAAGCAAAAGGCAAAATGCAAGGCTCACACATGGTAGTTCTTACTTGGGAATAAATAATGACCGGAGTAACAGTAACCACCACACAATTAAATAGACACTTGTTTTATTTAACTGCCACCTTTGACCCTCAACACTGAATCTATGAAGTAAGTACTATGATGATCCTCATGGCTCAAATGAGGTAAGAGAGGCTCCTGAAATTAAATAAATTGCTCAGGATCACACTAGTAAGAGGTGGCATTAAAGAGCCGTTCTCAGTGTGTGTGAGCAGGTTGTGACAGCAAATTAAGGCCCAGCATGACCATGTGATTATTATGACCACGGAGTCAGTCAGAAACGAGACCGGAGGGCAGATGCAAGGTCTTAGAAGCTGGATTCAGTTACACGTTGAAGTCAGATTTTGAAGAGACCAAAAATTGTGTTCATTAATTGGATTTTTTTTTCCCTAGGCTATTTTTAAGTCTTGACATAGGGGGTTTAAGGAGTGCTAAAAACAATTTGCAGCTGTCCTATAAGAGTATGCACACTTCCCCTTGGCTATGATGTAAACTGGCTAATGTCCACACTAGTTGGATGTTGGATTTGACTGTCACTGATGGCAGATCTGTTGGAATTGAAACAAGAGGGATCTGAGAGATGGTCAGAGCACCTCATTAGCACCATATTGCAGAGAACCCGTGCAAATATCGCTCCTTCCTATTGCCTTTGGGTGTTTTCTTCCTCCATGGCTAATGACTAATAAAAAAGAGAGAGAGAAAGAAGAGAGAGTGCGTGAACAAGAAAGCAATTGCTTTTAGATTTTCTTATACTGCAGCAGGTTTCTCATTTTACAAAGCTCATTAGAGGTGGCTGTATGGAAACACTTGCAAGGTTCTCCAGGGAAAATGGGAAAGAGAAGAGGGAAGAAGGGACTCAGAGATGCAACCCCAGCCACAAATTCTCCAGAACCAGCTGTCTCTGGGCCATGTGTTCTGATTCCAAAGTGCACCACATGAATTGGCTTTAAATGTTAACATTTAAAAAGAAATATTCTCCATATCTAACTACTACCAAGAATGAAATTATTATAAACACATCAATGCTGTGTTGTCAGTTAAAATGTGGCTGTGATTTTTCCTGTGTGGCTTTAAGAGTTTTGAAAGATCTTTTTATCCTTTCATTTGGAGGCCAACCTACTACACCTACAATTTCTCAAACATTTTGAGCCTCTTCTGTGATCCCAGGACTTTTGTGGGAGCCAGAGAAGGAGAAAGAAGACAGAGCTGAACCATTCTCCCAAAGTGGGGGAAGTAGCACACCCACAGCACTTTCGGGGTAGCAGGAAGAAAGGCATCCATGCATGGTGCTAGGCCATTGCCTTTAGTACTGGCAGCTCCTAGAGGTCAGGAGGATGGGGTGTGTTGGGGACACAGTCAAACCCACCAACCAAAAAATAGCATCCTGTGATATAAAGAACAGCTCCAAAAGAGTAGCCCCCTTCCTGGGTTATCATTGCAGCTCTGTCGTGTGACTTGGGCAAGCTGTGTGTGCTGCCTGGAAAGGGGAAAAAGAAAAAAGTTTGAGGTTCATTCCGGCTCTAAAATTTGCATTCTTCTTCTTCCTAATCAAGACAGACTTTTTTGAGAATGTTAAGTAAAGCCATGCTCAAGCAGGACTCTGCGGCAGCCATAGCTTCCGTTTGTTGAGAGCTTACTATTCTGAGGTTTTCTAAGACCTACTATTCTTCTAGGACCTACTATTCTTAGGTCTGCTAAGCAATCCATGTTACGAACTCCTTTAATCCTTACAGCAAGTATGTAAGGCAAAGGTGATTACTGTTCTCATTTTTCTAATGAGCAGACAGAGACACAGGAAAGGAACCATGTTTGTCCAGGCAGAGCCACACAGTGGGTGCGGTGGAACCAGGATGCAGAGTCCAGTGTGTTGCCTGCGAAGACTGCTTTGTCAGAGCTAAGAGAGGAGACACAGTGCCCCTGGGAACAGGGTTAACCCTTTTGGGAACTTCCTCTTGACCCTCTTGCAACAACCATTTGGGAACACCTCTAGGAGCCAAAGAAATGACCCCAGGACTGAAGAGCCTCCCAGAGCTGGGAAGTGATTTTCTATAGGACACACAGCAAGTAAGAGCAAGCCAGTTCCCGGAATCGGCTCCCTGTCTAGGGCAGGACCAAGGATACATGAGGAATGATGAGAACACACAGGATGTTCAGGGAGGGTCAGTAGCCTCTGCCCTTGGGCTCAAGCACCCAGTGCTTTTGTGCACCTATGCCTGTTGTAATGCTGGGTCCTTGAAACTTAAACTTAATAGTGGTGAGGGGTGAGGGGTTCCTGAGTGCAGAGAATGCCCTCAACACTAGAGCATGACTTGAAAAAATGTTAAAGGTGCAGAGGTATTAGATCTTCCCTGGATTATGATAAAATAAGCAGCCAGACCCTGCAGGAATTGAGCAGGCAGTCCAGGGCTGGGCTGGAGAGAGAGATGTTAGCCAGGTGGGGTCCCCCTACTCCCATCAAAGGGCTCAGTTGCCACCTAGGGCCAGGGAACTCTTTGCTCAGACCCCGCAACATGCGTAAGAAGGCGGGCTCTAGGCTTCACTCTCATTTGGCTACATCCAGACTGTGTGATCTGGGCAAGGCTAATTCTCCTCTTCAAATCACATTTATAGCATCTGAAACACAGAGATAATGATAGTACTTGGTTGGGAAAATGCTGAGCTTAAACTTAGCAGTGTTAAACTTTTCCCACCCACCCCCAGCTCTAACATTTTATCCAGTATCAGGGCCTATGATTCTTTTCCTGGGGAAAAGGGGGGAAAGTTTAGGAAGATGCTCCTGAGATCCCAGTGACAGCAACTCAGCTTGTTCTATGACAGGTTGAGGAATCCCGGTGCCGACACACCTGTGTGAGGAGACGGAGGGCAGAGTGGCCGAGGAGAAGATAATGTTTCTCTAGCCTACAATTTCTTTCAATTTCAGGGATCGCAATTACCAGGGCAGGAGTTAGTAATGGCCATGTCTGGAATGCTTAAGTGAGCATGGGGCCACTGGTGGAAACAGCTTTGCATTTAGAGAGGAAAGGCATAGGCAGTGTGTAATTCAGGCATCACAGTATGTGTGTGTGTTCATGTGCACCTGTGTAGGGATAGGGGAGGGCCAGAAGAGAGGACAGGTAGGAGCCTGGTTGCAGAGTGGAGGCAGAGTGGACCTGAGGCACTTTCATCGTGTTTGACCCTAGTGAACATGGGCTCAGCCCTCTGAACACCGGTTTCCTTGCCTCCATCATGGACCTAATAATACCCACTTTGAACGACTGTCTTTGTCTGTTGGAGATGCTATAGCAAAATACCAGAAGGTTTGGGGACTTAAAGAACATTTATTTCTCACAGTTCAGGACACTGTGAGGTCTAAGAGGAAGGCATCAGCAGATTGAGAGTCTGCCAAGAGCCAGCTTCCCAGTCAGAGATAGCACCTTCTCCCCGTGTCCTCAGGGGAGCATCCAGGTACACCCTACAGTCTCATTTATCAGCAATGCCCATCATGAGGGCTCTACCTTCTAACTTCAGAAACTCCCAAAGTTCTTAGCTCCTGAATACTGTTGCATTGGGGATTAACTCAATAAATGAATGCCAGGGGAGCATGAACTTTCTGTCGATAGCTCAAAGCTTAGAAAGGACGTCTGCAAGCACCTAACTTGTGGTCTGTATTTAATAAAGGGGTTTCCCTCTGGGACATTCACCTACTGCTGGTATTTTCAATGAATCAACTTTACTTCTCAACATTTCACTCAGGGGCTAATGTACTGTTGCAGCATATTTAAGAACATGACATTAGACGGCTCAAAGTCCAGCTAGTAGCTCTGTGTATTTCACTTCTTTCTACCTCTACTCCCTCATTGAAAAAAAGAAGAAAGAAACATATTGCCTCTCTGGGCCTTTGTGAGTATGGAATGAGACATGTGCGAGGGTCTTAGGATGATGTCTAACACATTGCAAACAATACGTAGCTATTAGCCTGAAAATGCTTAACTGTGTGCTGGGCGTTTTAGGAAGAAAGTGAGATGGTTGGAGTGGACCCAAGGTAATCACAAGGATTCTTAAAGTGGAAGAGAAAGATGAAAGGGGTTCAGAGTGATTGGTTTGAGAAGGATCTGACTTACATCTGGCTAGCTTTAAAGATGAAAGAAGTGGGTGTTGAGCCCAAGAATGCAGGCAGCCTCAAAAGCCTGCAAAAGGCAAGAATTGGATTCTCTTCTAGAGTCTCCAGAAAGCATGCAACCCTGCCGACACCTTGTATTTAGCCCAGAAACCATGTCAGATGGTCTGACCTATAAAACTGTAAGATAATAAGTTTATGTTGTTTTAAGCCACTAGTTTGCCGTCATTTGTTATGACAGCAAACAGAACACTATCCATGGAGCCAGTGATACATTGAGTTAGGATCATCATTTTAGGAAATCCTGCTGGTTGCAGGAGGATAGACAAATTGGAGGGGCTAGGCTGATACAGAGAGTGTAGTTAGCCTGCTGTTGCTGTTGTCCCTGGGTGAAGGGATAGTGGCTTAAATGAAAAAGACAGCTGTCGGGCTGTGTACTTCCCAGATATGGGAATTAGGACAGGAGAGGGGGAGGGCTCAAATTGTCCATATTGATCCCTGTAATTTAGTACTACAGAGCTTGGAAGGGGAAACAGACATGCAGAGAACAAACAGACCTGGCTGAGTCTGGTGACCTGGAGATCAGAGCCAAAGTCCAATGCTATGGAAGTAGAAGGACATTGCTTCCAAAGGAGGGGCTCAGAGAGAGCTCCCTGCAGGAAGAGACACCACGAGGTTTAGCTGCCTTCTTCCAAAAAGTGTCAGAGAAGGGTGCAAAGAATCAGGCAGGTCCCCTGCTTGACAGGCGTCTGTAGTTCAGAGCAGATGTCCAACAGGTAAAAAGGTCATTCTTACTAGCTTTTAAGAACATGCAAGTGACAGCAGCTCTGGGCTGGACATCGAGAATATAGGTTGGTAGCTAGTTCTTGTCTTGCCAATGAATTAAACAATTCAGGAGCCTTTAAATGAGTCGCTCCTCTGCCTTGCCTCAGTCTCCTGGCTCATCTTTCCCAAAGGCCTTGTTGAGATAAGTATGACCCTACGTGTGTGGATCAGGCCGTAGCCAGTGAAGCAACTTGGCATGCATGAGCTTTAAGACAGCCCAAGAGAAGGGGGCGTGAGCTGTATTCTGCTAAAGGGGAGATGGCGCCCTGAGTCTCTGTCTGGAGGGGGGGAGCATACAAGGAATTCTGGGGTTTTGTTCCAGATTTGACCATCTCCCTGTGGGCTTCACACACAGCCATGGAGCTGACAGCTGGTGGAGGCAGAAAGGAACCCAAGGGTGTCCGTACTGGGCCAAGGCACGCTGGTCTCCTTTCCAGTGGTCAGTGAGCACAGCGGTGCCCAGAGGGCTCTGGCCTGAGTGATAAGGGAAGCCGGGGTAGATGTGCCCTGGAGCCCACCATCGGGCTCCGGATCCACTGCCCTACGGTGCAGCGGATGCCGGAGACCAGCCCGTCCTAGTGCCTGAGTCCGGGGCACAGCTGTGCCCCTCTTCCACGGGCAGCTACACAGCTTCTCCATCGTGGGCGTGTGGCTTGTTGAAGAAGCTTGTAACTGCCCACCTCCCTCCGGCCTCCCTCTCCAGTCCACCCTCCACCCTGTGTCAGGTGCTCTTTCTACAGCTCTTGTCAAATAGTACTGTGCTCCTGCTGAAAGGCTACGGTGGACTTCTTGTCCTCAACGCAAAGCCCACATCCTGGGCTTCACCTAGAAGACTCCTGAGATCTGATGCCTACCTGCCCCTCGCCAGCCCATCATTGCTATTTCCTCAATGTTTATGCCCTGCTTCCCCCTCCCTCCCTCCCTCTCTCTCTCTCTCTCTCTCTCTCTCTCTCTCTCTCTCTCTCTCTCTCTCTCTCTCTCTCTCACACACACACACACACACACACACACACACCCTTTGGACTCCTCCTGCACATGTCTAAACCCCACCCCCACCTCCCTTTCCTGCTCTCTCCCTGAACAATCCTCCCAATCTGTCAAGACTCACTTCCTCCAGGAAGTCTTCCTGATCTCCCCAGTCTGTTTTAAGTGCCTCTTCACTGTCCTCCCTGAAACTCCCCTATGAACTTTAAACTTTGTCACTCTAACCAGTTGTCATTCTAACCACCTTTTGACAGGATTCAAATATGTTTTCACTACAATTAGTTATGCAAATACATTGTAGTCTTCATTTCTAAAGCTGATACACTCGTTCCCTCTTGTTGCCATTCCACCAATGACCAAAAAGTTATTTCAACTCCCTGATTGAGGATACAACTATTCAACCCATTCAGAGTCGAGGTCCCCATAGCCAACCCCATCTTTCCCTTGCCTCTCTCCCCTTGGTCTCAGGGTACAGGCAGGAGCTCATGGGAGAAGGCCCTTAGTACTGACGTGGGTCCTTGCTGTAGTCACATGTGGCTTCTTGTTTGAGCTCAGCCCCTTCACTGGCATCCACTGCTATATGGCCAGTCTCATGCAGATTTTTGAGAAAAGCAACATGTTGGTATTTATTGCCAAAGTTCCAGGCCACGGGGTCCCCGTACTCTGAGCTCCCTTGCTCTAGTCTCAGGCCTCCTTCCCCATCTCTGCCTTCAGGGGAGCAAGGGCATTATGCCAGGAAGTCTCATCTGCTTTGTTCCCTCTGCCCTGTGGGTGCATGAATTGGGGGATTGACTTCAGGCCTTCTGTTGCCCTCTCATTGGAGCTCCCGCTGGCTTGTTGGATAAAGGGGCTCACAAACTCCCAGACTATGCCCTAATCTGGGGAAGCAACCCCCATTGTCCCTGCTCTCCTGGGATCTCCCCCAAGTCCTTGGTTGCTATCTTAGGCATTTGTTGGCACCACCATCAAAATTGGGGGGAGAAGCTTTGTGGGCGAGGCTGTCTTCTAAAAGGTCCTTGAGACTCTCAGGCATGAAGTCTTGGCCACCTGGTCATCTCTCTGCAGCAATCCCTCCCAGGCCGAGTGGCAGAAAGAAGGGTTTGGTTCTTTCTTTTCCTTTCTGGTGGGGACTCCCTTGAGGTCCTAGCCTGAGCTATCTGTGCATTAAAAAAAAAAAAAAAAAATAAGACACTCTGATCTGAGTCGGCCAGGCTGGCTTTGGTCTAGGAGGGAACCCTCACTCCCTGCCCAGCTGGCTTTGGACTGTTGTCTAACTCCAGATACTACAAAGTCACCTTTGAGATGCAGAGTTGAGCTGTGCTCTGCTCTGTGTTCTAGATGGTATCTGTGCTTCTACCAAAGGGACAGAGTGCTTTGATTTAGCAGGTGGGGTGCCACGACATGATTTATGGGAAAGGAAAAGTGCTTCACTTTAGCATTGGTAAACCCTGATTTACCTCGCATGCTTTTGCACACAAGTGTCTCCTACCTGATTATGAACAAGTTGAGAACAGAGGTGGTTTTATCATTGTGTTCCCAACGCCCGGCACAAAAGAGCAGAGATTTGCCGCTTGCAACACTTGGATGGAACTTGAGGTGATTATGCTAAGTTTAATAAGTCAGAAGGAGAAAGGCAGTGATCGTTTGGTTACTCTCTTATGTGGTATATAAACAGCCAAAGCAAAGGAACTAACAAATCACAACAAAAACAACTCCAAGACTCTGAGAAATAGAGTGGTTAGCAGAGGGGAGATGGAGGAGAGGGTCTCGGACATCAGCCAGCTGTGGGAATGGGCTGCAACTTTGGTTTTGCGTGGGGTGAGGCTTATCCACACATGCACAGTGAAGATGTGCCCCCCAAATTTATAGAGTGTGCTAAGTCTGTGGCAAATCAATAAAATTTAATAGTAAAAGGAGTCATTCAGCCATGCTGGGACGCTCACATGTAGAGGAGGTATACATACATGTTATTCTTAAACTTCTCTGTGTTTTTGTTTTCTAAAGAAATAGATTTTAAAGAATGTTTACTGATAGAACTTACCAAGACAAAATAGTACATATCTGTTGAATGAATGAAGGAAAGCCTGGGTGAAAGAATGGCAGAGTGGGCACCCTGAGCAGAGGACTTAGTGAGGACCCATCACTAGGAAGCCGATCACACGAGAATAAAGTTCCTATCTGCTCCCCAAGAAAGGCAGAGCTTGAGCACAAGCTGGGAATATCCCCCACTTCAGTCCCTACATCCCAGACCCTCCAGGCCCAAGAACCCACATAATGCCTACACAATCTAGCCCAAAATCTCTTGTTTGGGGGTTCATAGAAATAAATATTTTGTTCCAGCCCCCCACCCCTTCCAGTTCCAGGCATGGGGAGTGGCTCCCCCAAACCACAGAGCCAGGCAGTGACAGTCACGATGAAAAGGGGTCTCTCAGCTCCTTGATCACAGAGGAAACCATATCTCAGCCCAAGGCTCCATTTCTCACTTGGCAGAGACAATTGGTTTAGTTGGAGGAAAGGGAACAGGCACCATTTAAACCAGAAAGATGTCCTGTTGGCATTGGGGTTGGTGCTGCCCTTTTAGGAGGCTCTGGGCAGACGAGGGAGAGCTGAGGAAGTAGCCCCCTCCCAGCCAGCTCGACCGCTCTTAGCCTTCCCTCCACTGGGAAAAGGCTGCAGACAGTGCTTGCTGGCTCTGGGGTGATTTACTTCCCTGAAATACCTCAATTTAAATGCTAATTTCCCCAGAACTGAGGGGTGATGGGCTCATGCATACTGGTGGCTGTGTATTTATGTATCCAAAACACTCACACATATTCTTAAATGGGGGCAGGAGGGAGGGAAGACCTAGGAGGTGGGGAGAGCCTTGCCGGAGCCCAGCTCCCTTGCTTGTCATACTTGTCAGCGTAGCTGATCAGAGGGGCTCTAGACAAGAGCAACCTGGGTGATGGGAATGCCCTAGAGGCTTTGTGTCCCTGAGAGGTCACATGCAGGTGGTCGGGAGGGCACAGAGGCTTGCCCCTGGCCACTACCTTGGACTGAAGCTGGAAGCAAAAGGCCCAGTTAAAACACTGCTCTTGGATTGAGCAGCTACTTAGGGGGTTGTGCAGTGAGCAGTCACCACACTGGGCTTTTGAGGTGCTCCAAAGATGCAGGATCTCATGTAGGATTCAAGAAAAGAAACGCTTATGCATGCTTTTCTTTCTGGCCAAACCCCACCGCCCTCTCCCTTCCCTGTTGTGGACAACTTCCCGCCCACTTGGAGTTAAACACGTTCCCATCCTACAGATGAAGTCCACAAGGCTCATACAGTGCAAGAGACCTCCCCAAGGTCACACAGTCAGAATTTGGACCCATGTCTTCATCACGCTTCTCAGCTCACGCCCTTTCCTCCAGCAGACCTGAAAGCCCCTTCTGGAATCCATTCACACACGTGATGCCTGCAAGAAAAGGGATAGGAAAGATTTATTCCAACTGGGGAAAACGAACATGGTTTCCTGGAAGACACAGTGTTTTAACTGAGCCTTTGGCTTCCAGCTGGCATGTCTCATTGCACCCCCCCTGCACCCCCACTTCAAAGTGAGTGCACAGGTGGGGCTCACACACTCTCCAATGGGGAGAGGATGTGTCTGACCAGCCAGGCTTAGGGAGATCTTTCCCTTCTGCTCCCCATGGGCTCAGTGGTCCCTGGCTCCAGGCCAGGGCGCCCACGCACTTAGGAAATTAGAGGAAGAACATAGTTTGGAAGCTTCTTGTACAAGATCTGCAAGTTTAGACTCATATACCCCAAATCCTTTGGGTCCATAAGCTGGCTGGAACCCTGTGACAAGACATCAAGAGGGGCAGGTCCTGCACATGTGACTTTTGTCCTGAGTGTCCTTCTCTTTGGGGTTCAAGCAGTGTGCGTTGAGCACCGACTTTGTGAGCAGCCTGCATGGTGCTGGACCCCGGCGTCAGCAGTAGTTGGTACAGGCATGGCGTCAGCCCCAAGGAGCTTACCCGCTAGTGGGCGAGGGGGGTGTCAGACATGAGAACACCTGTGGTTAGAATCTGTGAAGCTCTTCTTGGAAGAAAATGGATCTCATTGCCCTCAGAATGAAGCCCACAATCCTCAGCATCACCTAGAAGACTCCTAAGATCTGATGCCTACCTGCCCCTCTCCAGCCCATCATTGCTATTCACGCAATATGTCTGTCCCCTCCTCCCCTCTGTCCCTCCCTCTCTCGCTCCCTCCATCCCCTCTTCCCCTCTGTCTTTCCCTCTCTCCCTCCCTCCATCTCCCTCCCTTTCTCCCTCCTTCTCTCCCTCCTTCTTTCTCTCACACACACACACCATTTGGACTGTCATACATGCTATTCTTTCTGCCTAAACTCCACCCCTACTTCCCTTCCCTGCTCTCTCCCTGGAAAACCCTCCCAATCTATCAAGACTCACCTCCTCCAGGAAGCCTTCCTGATCTCCAGTCTTATGTTAAGTGCCTCCCTACTCGCCTCCCTTGGTTTCTGAACCTCCCCCCTTAAACTTTATCATTCCAACCTATAACCATCTTTTTACACAGTACAGGGTGCAAAGGTGTTTTCTATGCCAAGAGCAAGAGGCTAAGAGGGTATAATGGGATGACTGATCCCGGGAACATTTCTCAGAGGCAATGAAATAATGTGAGGTTAGAATGATTAAGTAGGAGGTAACCAGGTACAGGGGACAGGTCCAAGGTCCAGAAAGAGTGCAAATTCCAAAGGCAACCTTTGTAGGAAGCAGTGTGCCCTGTAAGAGAAACTTGAGGATACTCAGTGCAGCTGGAGAATTGGGGGTCAGAGGGCAGTGAATCAGAAAACAAGGGAGAAGGCTGGACAGTGAAGACCCGATACCGCCACACTGTGCTTTCATCTCGGGTCTCCATGAAGGGGTCCTCCTCTGATTTTCCACCACCGTCCCCTGATATGTAGAACAGACCCTGGAACGTGGGTGGCCCAAGACATGAATAGAATGAATGTGACCTCTCACTCCCAGGGGTCCCCTGAGGCCCTGGGGGTCTGTTACAAAACGCGGTGAATCATTTCTATATCGTGTCAACCCAAATTGAACTCTTTTCGGAGATGTTTGTCTAAAGAAATGTCTCTCACGGCATTGTCCTGTCACTACTCAGATGACATTCATTTATGCTGACACACACGCGCACAACCACCTCCGTGGGCACAAAACACCTCGCTCTGCCTGGTCTCGGGTTATTCCTGAGCTGAGAGCCCCAGCTTGGACTGTTTCCCACTGAATGTGCTCACTGAGTGCCAGCCAGTGAGGAGCCTGGTGGCGACAATGTGCCCAAGTGATCCTGGCCACGGATGCTTCCTGGGTAGGCCTGGGTGGGAAAAGCTCCTCCTTCTCTGGGAGTACCCCTCTCTTCCTCTACAAGGGGGAATGTTCGTAGCTGTAGTCTCTAGAGCTCCCGTGCAGTTAGAATCAAAATCTCTCTCTCATAACACACACACACACACACACACACACAC